>CAEGAF010112944.1:0-19111 GCA_903067075.1 Micropoecilia bifurca
TTCCTCCTCACATGCGTGTCTCCTCCGCCCTTATAACGACCCCCCCCACCCCCCACTCAGTTCCTTCAGACTAGCCAGCAGCAATAAGTGAACACCTGAGCGTCTGATGAGCTCGTTATACATGAAACGCTCTAAGGAACGACTGTAGACGGGAAAATAGTGGAAAGTAGTTGGTGACTTCCTGAAGGTGGCAGGAGCTTCTTAAAGAGACAGAGACCCAATTTCAAGATGTTCAATTGCAAAGTCAAGTTTCTTCGAAGTCATAATTGATAAATGTATCATTTTTATAACACATGAAGATAACAGTTACTTGATTGTGCTATAAAATGACACCTTGTTCCTATAAAATACACAATACTGCCCCTCAACTACTGAGAGTGTTTATCAGAGTCTGTGCCGGTGAAGAGCCCCTCTCCGGGTAAACCAGGGGAGCCCTGACTGGGCGCTAGCCGGTACCATCCCTGATAGAGGCCCCTCCACCCCAGGTAGCCCAGAGCTCCTCCCAGCTGCTGAGACGGCCATGCAGGGAAGTATGCCAGCAAACACAGGAGCAGGATCATCCATATGATGAGCAGAACTACACAGAGGAGGAAGAGGACTCCCAACGGAGAGCTGGGGGACCTATGAAGACGCCTCTCCTGCGCCAGGTGGCGACCGAATACAGACAGTTCCTCCACAAGCAGCAGGCAGCACAGGCAGAGGACGAGTGTTTCCTGCGACACTTCATACCCTCTCCACATCATGTTGGCCTTGAGGCACGACGCCTTGCTCAGGTTTTCGTGCAGGAGCAGCAGAGGCTGCCCCGGGGCGGGGGAGCTGTGGGCGTCCTGGGCAGGCGCCAGAGGCTCGTAGCAGGCACCGGCCGCGTCCTCCAGCAGGGTCAGAAGGCGCCGGCAGCCCCACCACAGCAGACCAGCGAGGCCGATCCGAGAGAGGTGGCGCAGGGTGAGGGAGACGGAGCGGCGGGCCGAGAAGGAGAGGAGGACGACGAAGGAGCCTGTGAGGATGCAGGTCCAGCCCCAAGTAGACCTGAGGAACTTCCTGTAACACAGAGGAAAACATATGGTTCAAAAGTCTGGAAAATAGCATGAAAACATCAACTTATCTGCCCAGGACACTCCAAATGAAGGTTTCAGATGAAAAGGCAAAAAACTAGAGATTTAAAAAAGAAAAAGTCTTGCATCTAGAAATTGATCTGGTGTCAAAATGAGATTATTCAAACACCAAGTGAGAAGCAGAGATGGGCAGAGTGTTTACCCTTCTGCCATTTGATCTTCAAAGGAATCACAAAACGATTAAAGATGATGAAATATTATAAAGGAGCAGCGCAATTATATTATGACAGGCCGATGTTATAAAACGAATTAATCTTAACTATTACTCTTTGTGCAGAGGCCATTTAAGTTATCTAGATTTGGACAAAAACAGACTATAGTTATTCATCTATACATTTAAAATGTAAAATAAGTATATAAGCATCGATATTCAGTAAGTGTAAGATTATTGATAATAATTAAGGTTAGAAGGTGAAGGTGGTGGTAGCCCCCATTAACCCACCCCTTGGGGTCGCAACTGTTGAAGGTTAATCGATTTGAATACAAATCAATGTTCTCGGCATGAATAGTATTCCTTATAACTGGAATTACCAAGTTACAATTTTAGTTTCACCCTCTTATTCACTCTTGAGTGTTTTTGTCATATTCCGTTCATTATTGTTGGTCTTCATGCATCAAGTATTTTCCCTGTATTTCATCGACTTGCTTCTCAGCCAACACAGCTTTCATGTAAAAGCATTTCATATCCACCAGTCCCCATAAATCCCTCGCATTAGAACCACCAAAGCGAATCACTTTTTTGTCGCTGAAAGCTCTCACCTGTACAGATAGTGGTTGCCGTTGGCAAAGATGCTGTACCTGGACACCCAGAAGCTCAGCAGAGGCCCAAAGAGAACCAGCCCCGACAGCATGAGGTGGAAATGCCTCCGGACCAGGTTGCATCCTAAAACCCAGGCCAGCAGGCGGGTCACCAACTCCAGAGCGGCGCTCAGAGGTCTGAGGATGAATCTTCCCGGGAGAATCAGCTCCGCCGCTACCTTCTGCAGCTTTTCCAAGTTGACTTCTGCCCCGAAGCTTTTCCAGGAGTTTTCGGTGTTTGGATCCATGTCAGTCGATGGTCTTGTTTGTTGCTTAACAGGCTGGTGTCCTGTCTGTGTCTCGCTTTTGACTGTAGAAGGCACACCAGTCCCACTTTGTGGCAGTCAGGCATGCAGCAGACCACATGGTTTATAAAAATATAACACCTCTGCCCCCTTTTACCCTTAAAATCCCCCCACCCCCATCCGAACACAGGCTGAAAGAGGAGACGTGTCCATGCAAGCCGCTGCTAATGATCCCATTATTTTTTTTCTAAGCAGTGGTACAGCACCAATTGTTAGTGTTGACACGACAGCTAAGAATACTAGACACTCATAGCTGCTGTTATTTTCTTTTCATTTTTGCGGTCAAATTTTAAAGAATGACTCCTACATAGATAATCTGTCTTCTTTCTCTGACTCTCCTTTCATTTCTCTAATAGAATTGGCAATTTTTAGGCTAAAATTAGCTGCAGACCTGCAATTCGCTCCAACAAACAGCTACATTTCTCACAATGCTTTCAGCCTTTTTATTTCCAGTGCTGGTCATCAGGCTACAACCCTTTTAAGCCTTTTTTTTTAACTCTGAGCAAAGACACTGACCACCACTTCCATTCCTTCCATCAGATTCCTGTGCTAAAAACAGGGTCGGCCAGGGCCTGCTACTCCCACGACCAGCTTACAGACTCATTCTCTGGCAGCTGAACACGTTTCAGACTGAAAGGAAAACTGAAGTTGGTGGGTTTTTCGACACGATTCGAACGGTGGGCGTAAATAAACGAGCCACGCCAAAGAATCTCAGTCTAATTTTAGCGCACTTGCAGCATGGCTGCCACTACAATGTCCTTCAGGCCTCATTGCTGTGGTTACTGCAGCCGGCCGCTCATTGTTTATTGTTTGTCAGATGCATTTCAAGCAGCTCCCCTGGTTAAGCGGACAATTGGTCCACTAGAATTGTACAAATTTGATTTTCAGAACAGAGAAACGTTAGAATGACGGTTCATGTCCTGTGACTTTTCAACCGGGTTTGAAGTGCAATCAGATTACCCTTCACACCTAAAGTTTAGATCTAATCACCACACATCCCTCTACTGGCTTTTCTTCTTCTTTTTTTTTTTTGCAGTAGAATACAGTTTTGACACTTTTTGAACGGTTTCTAAAACTGATGCAGTAGATAGCAACTAGCCAGAGACTAAACGTGTTTAAGTTGCTTTGAGGACGCCGACCCACAGGAAGTGATGGTTCTTGCACAAAAGCTGCCCTGCGTCAGACTCCTACTTCTGTTCTCTGTTTACGTTTTTAGAATATCATTATGGTTCAGTCCAGGTTGGATCTGTCTACCTACTTAATGCTGGGAGCATTTTCCATACTATCCAGTACTAAACAGCAAGAAACAAAAGAGTCCTAAAGAAACCGTAGGGATATGTAGAGTAGTTTTGGTTTGATTCCAGCTTCCTCCTGTCACATGTGGTTGCTCCTCTGAGCCAGGCTCGTAATCTCATGTTGCCCTCTGACCTGTGTTTTGGTGTATTAGGTGAAATGTGGCTGTAGTGTGTGTAGGGCTTTGGTTGATCAGTATGCCTGTAAAAGTGCTCCATAAACTCAGTCTGTTTACCTTGTTCTTATTAGCTGTATTTGACTGAAAACATTTTTTTTCATCAGAACAATATTATAGTAGTCTTGATATGGCGGAAAAGCCACATGGTTAATTGATGACCAAGTAGTGAAACTGCAGCCGCTTTCCTGCTTATTTTTGTCGTTCAGATAATAAGATGTACTATTATTTAGAACTGTGTGAGCTTAGCTTTTATTTCTCCAACAGTATGTTAGCTTAAAATGCTAGCAGTGCTGGTAGCCAACACCTATCTGTGAAGAGAGTGAACCAGTAGATCAGTTTTATATAATCTTGTCCTGTTAAGTAATTACTAATCCTAAGGAGTCTTAATATCTGCCTTGTATTGTTGGAATGATTGTTTTCAATATCTGTCTGACAATTTCATACAAATTGTTTTTCCACTAGTTTATCGTCTGCATTTTTTGATATGAGATGTCTTAGAACTTGGAAAATCATCAAAAGGTTCATTTATTTTAGTTTTGAAATCTGTCTCTTTAAGAAGCTCCTGCTACACCTTCAACACCGCTTCTCTGTTATGTGTTTACATTACAACCATTCTTAGGAGTATTAAACTGAGAAGTGGTCCATATCGAAATTGACATTTTCAAATAAAGCTTGAAAATGTCTATTTTACAAAATAACTCCTTTTAAAAGTAGTTATAAAACAATCTGGTTTATAAAACCAGATTTTATAAAACAATCTGGTTTATAAAACCAGATTGCTTTATAAAAGGTTTTTTCCCTGCTGTACATGAAATCAACATTTATGAAATTATGTTTTATATTTACCCAGGTTATCTTTCATTTTAAAACTTTTCAGTATGTCAAAAAAGCAAAAATCTAAAAACAAAACATCAAGAGCAAATATTAAATTAATATTCTACCCATGTTCCCTTTATGTTTTTGCCCATTTTGTTTTTTTGTGGACAAATCAAATTGCATCTACGTTCTTAAGCTCATCGTTCCTGCCAAGAACCACAAAGAAACGTATTTAATAGTAAGAAGCGACAGTCTTCATGATACAATCAAAGAAAATTCTCTTTTAATTGACACTGTAAAACAACTGTCTGAAATTGAGACTTGAAGAAATTTATAAACACCTGAAAATTGCATATACAGATCAATGTGTGCGATATTTACCATGAGCATGTCCCCGGGTCAGGTTTCAGCACAATATCACGCGTATTCAAATCCTTTAAATTTATCACAGGTTGATACTGCCTAACACAAAATAAATCACTCTTAAAAAAATAAAATAAAAACCCACCTTGGACCAGATGGTCGTATTGCGGACTGGTGAAGAGAAAAATCTATCGTCAGGCATAATATTTGGGATTTTGGGCATCTAAATCTCATCACAGCAAAAATGAAAACAAATACCGACGTCAGTTCCCCGCAATGCACATCTCATTAAAATACTATACATGTATACAGAATCATCATCATTTTCTCCCTGCAATACCCATCAAGTCTAACTTATTAAGTACATACTTATTACGTTTTAATATCGCTCTGACTGCAGCACTCTGCAGCGCATTTACAGGTCTGGTTACATCGAAAAGCGTCGCCCGGTTTATTCTGCACAAGACCAAAAAATAAAGGAAGGTGGAGGGAAGTGAAGATCCAAAAACAAACAAGAGGACCATTTAGCCGTTCCGAAGCAACACTCCACAGCCGTGCCCGCCTCATGATCGATAATATCCAGCATTGAATTCAAAGGGTCACAGTTCATCTGAGCTTCCCAACTCCCAGCAGCCTCGTCTTCGTCGTGGCGTCCTTCATCTCTTCTCTTCCCGCTCTTCCTCCAGCGGGTGGGTTTGTCTGTGCTCCCACATGCGCACCGCTCCGTCCCACTGTGGGCACAATTTCAAAAACGTGATTTAATACAAAGTTCAAAGTTTTTTCTTTTGGGTTTCTTTTTTTAGTTTTTAGTCACGTATGTTGCCAACTTGCTTGTTGCATTTTAGGACATTTACAGGCTACTAAATTCTGGTTATAACACTTAAGTTTGTTTAAATGTCTTAAGGACTCGATTGTATTCTTACTTACCATTTAATGTCTTCTGTTCCACAATTTGTGACATTTCATTCTAGTTTTTTGTCTATTTTTCATTCTAGTTTTCTAATAATTGCCGCTCTGTTTCCTCAAACACCCAGTCGGTGTTTGTTTCCGTTAACTACCCTGTTAAACGGGGGTTTTCCTCTCCACCGTCGCCACAAGCGCTTGGTATGAGGGATTGCTGTAAAGTCATCTGCTGTTGCTATGTGGTTGTCCAGGAAGAGTTACTGCTGCAAGTCAATAACTCGATTCAACCTGCTGGGTTTCATTAGATAGAAAATGTTTTAAACTAATTTGAATAAAGAACTGAACTATACGTTTCATAACTAGAACAAGTTGAATTGAAAACACTTTTTTCCGTAAAATGTCTCAAGATGACATTTGCAGTGAATCGGTGCTACATAAATGACCTGGATTGAACTGAATGAAAGATGAACTAAAGACAGCTTCGTGTATCAACTCCGTAATCGTGTATTTGTTTAAAAATGATATCAAAACCATGCTTAAATCATTTTTAACACATTCTGTGAATTTGCCTCTACTTCTAATACAAACATTTGAGGCATAACAGCAAGAGAAATGTTTTTGATTAGAAATTTTACAAATCCTACATGCCTACTATTTTTATCTGAAAATTTATAGATAGGAGTTTGAAAAAAAAGGGGTAAAATATGACAAAATTTGTATCTATTTATTATGTGGGAGACATTTTTTGAGAATTAACAGCTTTTTAAAACTGCATGACTGAAAAAGAAGATTGTTCTTTATTAGTCCCACAAATGGGAAATTTATTTATAGAGAAAATGTAGTAATAAAATATTATATTTAATAACTTATCTCTAAGCAAAAATAATCATCATAATTAACAGTAATAAAGGCTATAAAACATCAGTCGGTGTGTAATTAACCTATATTTTCAGTTTCACTTTGTTTATTTCAGTAACTCATTTAACTTTTCAATAGTTTTCAATTTTATTGAACATGACCTTTTCACACCTTGCATATATAAATAAAGAAAACAGCTTTAGTCTGCTGTGAAATGACAAATCTGTCACCTGCTACGCTTCAAATTCAAGACCACTGTACAAAGGGTCCAGTTTATATGTTTCTATATAAGCAATTCTAAAGTTAAAATGGCTTCCTTTAGATGTGATGCCTGTCTGCATGAACAAGACTCACAGAGCTGCTGATGATTTTGTCATCATATGGGTGCCAGCTGACGTCCCTCACACACGCGTCATGACCCGACAACCTGGACACCACCATGCCAGTCAGGACGTCGTAGACTGGACACACACACACACATATACAAGCAACTCGTCAGATTTGTGTAGAGGAAGAGTGGTCTTTTTTTCACACCGGGAGTTCCACTGGAACGCCAAGAGGAACGAGGACTCACTGACGATTTTTCCCGTGGAGCAGCCGGAGTAGATGAACCTCTGACCGGTGCTGAACTCCGGCGAGAAGCGGCAGCGGATGAGCGTGTGCAGAACGCCGTGGCCGCGGTACGTCATCACCGAGGTGTCGCCGGTCAGTTTGTGTTTCTTCAAAGCTGCAAATCCAACCAAAAAAAAAAAGGATTAAAAAATGTAAAGTTTAATGTAGAAAAAAGCTGAATGTTTCCAACACAAGTGATCTGAACTTTCCATTTAAACTTATCAAACTACACTCTTTCTCAATAAGGTATTTTCTTGTAAATTCGAGTGTTACAACAAAGTAAATCAATCCGAATAACTCAATTTAAAATCATATAATGAAGGATTCATTACACTTGAAATCGCTTTTGCAACAATACATTTTGCAAGACGATAAATCGTCACAGTAGTTATTGTGATAAAAGATAATATTGTTGTTTTGATGCCATTTTTGAAGGCATAATATAAAGAAGATATAGTAATGCAAGTTTGTTCTCTGAAGCATCAAACAAATTTTTTATTTTGTAAAAAGAAAAAAAAACTTAGCACTGCTGGAAGATATTTTAAATGTCCAAAATAAAACACAGCAAACAAAAACAATAAATAAAATTTTAAAAAAAGCATTCCAACGATAAAACATTGATTATGTCTCTGTAAACACAACTGCACTTCAAAAAATAATTAATCAGCAGGATGGAAATGATCAAGCTCATTTTTATTCACAATGCGGTTAATTGATTATCTGATTAACTGTGACAGGCTTTGCCTCACAATCCTCTCAGGTATGCAGTGATCTCTTGTTCTTTGTGCTGCTCCTTTAGCCAGACTTCTTTCTTCCACTCAGTTTAGCAATAGCACTCTGGGAACACCCGTCTTTTTCAGTTTTTTTTTTTTTTATTGGTCTAACTGAATTTTCAGTTTTCATCATCCAAATTAACAGAACTAAATGATTTAAACGCCTAACTCAGTTTGCTTTTTTTTTTTCTGAATTACTACATTTGACTAACTTTTAGACGACACTCTAATTTACTTAAGTGATGCCCCTGGGCCCCGTCCTCACCTCTCTGGGGAACCTGCTGCCAGCGGTAGTCCCAGTTTTGTTGGGTGACTGCCAGGCGGGAGGCAGCCAAACCCTCTTTGGGTGAGAACTTCCGAACGTCCCACAGCTTGATGGACTGGTCCTTCGAGTTGCTAATGAGATAGCGAGCGTCGCCCTGACACACGAAACGCAACGAAGAGTTGAGGCGCACAAGCCGAGCATCATAAACAGCTCAGCTCTTTTGATGACGGGGCCGACGGACCAGCAGTGCCGCCCACCTTGCTGTGGATGAAGGTGACGCCGTCCCTGTGGCCGGCCAGCTGTCCGACGGGCTGCGGCCTGTCCTCTCGCAGCGTCCGTCTGTCCCACACCTTGCACAGAGCGTCGTCGCTGCCAGAAAAGAGCAGCTGGGACGAGCTGTCGGCGAACGCCACCGCGTTCACGTCGTCCTCGTGGGCATCGATCTGAGGAAGGGCGGGAGGAAAAGGGTGGGGGTTAGGGTGGGGGGTGGGGGGAGTCGCAAAAGAGAGAGCTGGTTATTGTGGGCGAAGACGAAGCGCCGACAGGTAATAAAACAGATAGAAGTGGGGATGGATTCAGACGGTGAAGGAGCAGACGGTGGGAGTCGCCTACTGACTGCTGGGCAGAGTGAAGCTGAGGGCCGGGAGGTGAGGGAGTTTGGTTCTTATCCTGAGCTGCACTCTGCGGAGCAGCGTGACTAGTCGCTGGAGAAAAGTCTGACACCACGGGAGACTTCGGCTGATAGATGATCACAGAAAGCGCATTCTCTGTGCCAGCGCTGTACGTCTGGAGTAGAGGTTACGTGTTTGTGCCAGTCTTCTTCGCAGAATCCATTAAGCTCAGTCAGAAGAGATGCAGAGCAGCAATATTTAAAGATGGAGAACTTTTATAAACAATGTTTTGGGTTTTTTTAATTATTTGTTCAAACAGTCAGTATACTGCAATACAAGACAGATAATGTGTGGGGGGAAAAAAACTAGCTCCTCTGGCTTCTCCTTACGTTCAACTGTTCCCAGTTGGAAACAACCAATCAGAGCAAGGGGGAGGGTCTTAATGCTGTCAATCACCACCACTTATGTGCTGCGACTAGCTAGTTAGCACAGCAGTCAATGATGGAGGATGAACAGTTTTCCTGGAACAGTAAGTTGTTTCTCCACCCCTAGCACATGAAGCAGCATGTACATTGATTGACAGCACTAAGACCCTCCCCCTAGCTCTGATTGGTTGTTTCTGACTGGGAGCGGTGTGTTTCTGCAGATGGCAATAGGACCAAAAGGAGATGCCAGAGGTTATCCGTCTCCAATTATAAAGTGATGATCGCTGTTGGATTTAGGCTTGGAACTATTATTATTATTAATAATAATCAGAGTATTTTGATATAATAAGAATATGCATTGATCTCATCCATTGTAGCTCCTACAACAGGTTTTCTTCCAGGATTGCCTTGTATTTAGCTCCATTCATCAGCCCCATTTCCCCAACAGGATGATACTTCCACTACCACATTTCACAAAGGTGATGGTGAAATCAGTCTGCCAGTTTCCTTCCTATGTATAACGTTTACATAAATGTTCATAGAATATATGACACAAGCACACCGATCTTCACTCACCTTCAAAGTTCGTTTATTCTGCTCAAGATCAAAAACGTAAAGGCAGCCGTCGTTCGCTCTGAAAACACAAGACGGGAAACACTGAATACATTCTGGCTCGACACTTCCAAGCCATCCTTCCTTATGAACTGGTGAAGTAAGCAGCACGTTCTCCCTCAAGACAAACGGCTGCAACAATGGATTCAATTTTCCTTCAAAGAGCTCTGAGTGCTGCCCGTCAGTCTCTGCTGACGCGTTACAGCGAGTTGGACTCACCCGCCCAGAATCTCTTTGCCATCTGTTGACGCAGCCAGCGAGAACACGCAGAACCTCCTCTCATCTGGACTACAGAGCACACACACACACACAGACACACACACACACATTATTATCACAAAACAGTAAATCCCAACCACGCAGCCGACCAAGTGATATTGCACATCAAAAAAAATAAAAAATCATCGACATGAGTTTGAATGAATGATCTCTGCGTTGGACAGAGGGACACAGACACACACGGAGAGGAGGGACAGGATGGATGATGGGGCGACAGATGCTGACAGCGTCATTCATCCGGGTGGAAATGAAGGGGGAGTTGGAGGAGGCCAGGCGGGTAAGGAGTGATAGATTACCTGCTTTGTAATGTTATAAGTTACTATGAGGGGAAACACTAACTTGAGGTCCAGGGCGGTGTGGTTTTCACTGTCTCCATCTATACTGCACAAATGAACTGTGGGAGAGACAAAGATAAAGAGAGAGATAAAGAGAGAGAGAGAGAGAGAGAGTTTCTTATTGCACCAGTTGAAAAATAGATTTTGGAATATGCACAGGATAACTGTCGGTAGCTCATAGTGAGGTTTGTACAAGAATAAACTGTTTTTGCATTTTCCTGAGTGTGTCAAAATTAGAGATTGATTGACCCTCCTCCTCCTGGCTCTGATTGGCTGCTCCTGACTCAGCTGCGTTTTTATGCAGATGGCAGTAGGACCACAGGGACAAGGTAAAGAAGCTTGATTTTTTTTCTATTTTTTTCTTTCACAGATTATCATACTGTCATGACATAGTGACACTTTTAAGAAATGTCAATATATTTTCAAAAAGTTACCCAACGCAGCTTTAGGTTTGGGTTTCAAAATCAAAAAGGTAATAAATATATGTTGTACAAATAATGAATATTTCATGTTATTTTGGTGGCAGAAGGAATAAATTTTACTTTCTTATTTAAAATACAATCAGTTAGACCCACATTTATATTCTCGTGACTTTTAATTATTTGAATGACTAATGATTATTTTATTTAAGGAGAAGCGGCAAAAGCAAATGAGATGGATCAGCAGGCCTTGCACGTTTTCACATTGACAACTGATGTGAAACATCGTCCCAGCTGCCCCGTAAATTGAAACGCTAGCTGTTAGCAACGGCACTTTGAAGTTCAGCAGCAGAACGACGGGTGAGGAAAGCAGAGGAATGGGACGAGTCACGATCCGAACAACATCATCTGTAAAACATGTGTGAGCGCAAGAACTTCAAACAGCTCTCAGTTATTAGTAAAATCTGTTTTACAGCAGCTGCTCTCCTAAGAAACAGCACGACTTTGCCTCTGCATTAAATATAAACAATTAATGACTCACAAGAACAGAATCGGATTTTCCCGAGCTGCTCCTTCATGTCCTTCTTAAAGAGAAGCCAAAACGACTAAAATCAGTAAACCAAAGCTTCGCCAAAACCGCATCTCAGAAATTGGCAAGAAAATTCCGACCGATGTGGGGAAGAAAAAAACGTACAAACACGAGACACGGTCACTAAATTTGGGAAAATACATTCCCTCTTGTAACAGTGTTTCATTTCCCATTTTACATTTAATGCCCTGAAATTTTGCGTAGAAAACCGTCTCACTGATTTCAATTTGTCTCCTGTTTGTCTCAACATGCATTTTTAGTCATTTAAAAATAGTTATTAGCCTTACTGTAATCAGACCAGCTGGAGTAGAGCACGTTGCGAGCATCCGGAGTGAAGCAGACGTCCAGCACGCTCCAGCCCACATCACGCGCCTTCACCGTCCGCTGCAGGTGGAAGCGCCCCCTGGTGGTGTCGTACAGGCGGATATTCTGGTCTGCAAGACAAACAACATATCTTTGCACTGCTAAAACTCAAATGTTTCCAGGTTTTAGTATAGAAAATGACACATTACTTTTATATTGCTATTTATTACTATTATTATTATTGCAATAGTTTGCTGGAATTTTGGCCCATTCCTCCTGAATGAACTGGTGTATCTGAGTCGGGTTTGTAGGCCGCCTCACTCACACACAAAACCTTCTTTGAGACCAAGATGAAGATTTTGCGATGGCCACTCCAAAACATTGACTTTGTTGTCTTTAGCCATCTTTTAAATTAATTTGGCAGCATGCTGTAAGAGTCACAATCCATTTGTGTTACTAGGCTTTAGCTTTCTGGATGATATCTTGAAGTTTTGCCTCAGTATTGTGAATCTCTTTTGTGAAGTGCAGATTAACGAAAGCGTACAATCAAACGTCTTTGCCGTCAAGCTCATCGACGAAAAAACTGGCTAATTCGTTCTTCGTTCTGCGCTCAGCGACCTTTAGGGCCCAATTATAGCTAAAGAAAAAAGATTCAGGACCCCAGTCAAGCTCTACCACCAGCATTAGGCTCCTTCTTCAGTGCCTGCAGCAGCACATTGACAGTGAGCTTTTTATTGAGGAAAACAAATAAAATCAAATGACTAGGAAGGATGGTGGCAGCTGTATTGTTTACGTCCAAAATAGCAACCTAATAAAAACAGAAGTATGCACTAAATGAGGAATTGGGGAGGATGGCAAAAAAAAGGCTTTTAAACAAGAACTGCAAATGATTCCAGGATAATTTCCTCTGGGTTCTCATGTCAGATGCCGTATTGTTTACCTTGGCAGGCGGAGAGGAACATGTTGCCCTCTTCACTGTACACTCCACAAAAAGCTTTCTGCAGGTAAGTATCCTTGTGGGACACGTAGTTTGGCAGAAAACTGCAAGGAAGAAAGAAGGGTCAGAATGGGGTCAGAAAAATCCTCATTGTGTCCAGTACTCCAGTACATAAAAATCAAATTGAAATTGCAGTGAATATATATACCAATTTTCACTGTCTTTTTTGGTTGGAGGGGGTAAATCTACTCACTGTGTGCGAATACGGCTGCACTCTCCATGTGAAAAACTGGAACCTCTACATCTGCCTTGTTCTCTCTGGGCATAAAACAGTTAATAAACCATTACTACCTGACAAAAACATACACACACACACACAATTAACTTTGTTAAATATATGTTTATAGTCATGTTTAAAATAAAACAAGTTGGACTAAAGCACATATTTTGCCATGTTTTTTTGTTGTTTTTTTTATAATTTTCGGGATCAGACCTCTGTGAGCATGTGGGTGAAACTGTGTCGGCTTTTCAAGGCGGACGAGGCAGTAGCCAGGAGGATCTGCGTTCGGATCTCACTGCGGTCCACTTCCTGTGTGTCGGGCTGGGAGTCCACTGGACGGAAGGAAAGACAGTCAAAAAGCAGGAAATTCTGGAACTGTGTGCTTTTAAAACATACAAATCAGTGTATTTGAACTTTCCTACAGTTTTCAAAAACTTTCTACTCAGCGGTCAACGTAATTTTGCATGAGTATTAAAAAAATATATATTGTAGTTTTGAAAACGGGGACAACTGATTATGGACGATCAAATGGAGAAATCGTCTGGCTCACACGGAGATTACCTGGCGGATTGTAGCGGTCGCCCAGCCGCCCGTCCCAGGCTCCGTCGCTGTCCTCATCGGAGTCAGAGTACGACTGGACCAGCTGCAGTCCAGTAGCTTCATGGCCATGGACCACTCTGACCTGGCCCCTGCACACAAAAAGGCAACATTAACCAACATCCAGGCAAAAACACTGGAGGGAATCTAAACTGATGCACCAAAAATAGAATAATTCATACAAATGATGTTGTATCTACGGTATATATTTTTTGTTTTTGTTTGTTAAAAGGTGAACGATGAGGAGCTCAAAAAGTAGATGAGAGCAAAAACGTCACAGTCATTTTCAGGTTACGATAATCTATTAAAGTACCTTGCAATATTTCACTTTTTGTCACACATTTTGTGCTAGACCAAAAATAGAGTGAAGCAGAATTGTCAAGCGGAAGGAAATTAGTTTGTGTAAGAATAATATCGCAAAACAACCACAGCGCAATCGTTTCTGGCCAATATACTCCAGATGTCATGAGTTCACACTCTGCATACAAATGTAACCTTCAATCTGCTGGAGTCTTACACCAGTAGACAATGCCAAGGAGTGCAAAGGTCACACAGGTTCCTGGAATATTATGGGATATTACATCCATTGTATATTTGATGTTTTTCTTGTATTTTTAGGACCAGCTTGCGGTTTCACGCCATGCAGGAAACACGGCACACCTCTAGGAAAAGATGCTCCACTCACATCAGATCAAATAACTTATTTTTTTTTTGCTACTGAAGGAAAACGCCACCTGTGAAAGAAAACTTTGCGCACAACATCAGTGGAAAAAATGGTAGCGGCAGCATCATGAGGTGGGAATATTTTTATTTCTTGTTCGTAAAAAAAAAAGAGAAAAAGAAAAGAAAAGCTAAAAACCGTGTTTTATTTGACTTGGGTTTATCAGTTTAAAAACTCTCTTTGTCTCATTACTTATAGGGTCACTTAGAGAAATTTAACTTTTTTTTTGATGGACTGAATCTGAATCATATCAGCAATGGAGTCAACAAGTATAAAATTACTATTTTGCGATTAAATTACAGCCATTAAATGAAATTAACAGTGGTGCAAAGCAATGCCTTGTGTGAACAAGCCAGTAGTTTTATATTCTAGAATGGGATTTATTTAAGAAATTCTTTCTTTTTCAGCACATAAACATTCAGTCAGAACGTAGGTTATTTATTCTGTAATGGAAAAGCCACAAATTTTAATGCTCTTCAACTGACCCCTAATACTCCTTTGTACCTAGCAGAAAAACATTCTTTCAAAGGGATGATTCTCCATGAGCAGCTAAACCAAGAAAACTAAATACAGATAAAACGTTAAGATTAAAAATCCTATAAACTTCAAACTGATTTATTACCTTGTGATGTTACACGAATGAGCTGGTATGAGTATCGATTAGACCGTCTGCTTCCATGCACTTACACTGTGAGGTTGTTTAATGTGTGTAGAGAATGGATCACACAGAAGACATAGCAGATGTGAAAGCTCCACTGTTTTCTATGCCAACAGTCTGGTGAAAGTGACAGCCCTGCCATTCACAAGTTAATTTATAGGGATTCTCTTGACTCAATTGACATAAGCAAACAGGAAGTAGGTCGTTTTAGTGCCCTTATGTGAGTTTACAGAGCCAATTAGATTCCAGGCAGTGTCTTCCTAAAGAGCACACAAAATAACGCATATTTTGCGGTTGTTTTTTTTATTTTTTTTATGAATTCCTGCCACATTTACCTTCTCAGTAGATAAGCCAGCACTTCAGCTAAGTCGACGTCCTCCTCGAAAGCGGACTGCCGGTCGCTCTGCTGCCTGTCAGCCGTCCTGCGGCCTCGGCTGCTGCTGCCGCTGCTGCTGCTCTGGTTCCGGTTCTGGTTCTGGTTCTGGTTCGGGTTCGGTTCTGCTGCTTCAGACTGGTCTCCTGGGTTGCCACTGGAAGAGCCCCTTCCACAAGACATCCCAGAACTGGACTGCGAGCCCATAGACTGATAGGGCCTGTCAGAGACAGAGGGTTAGGAGGCTTTATTTTTTGGGTGGTGAGGCTTGGGGGACAATTTCGGGTTTTATTTTCGCAGAGGTCACGTGAAGAACACCGTGTTTATTAGGAGGAAATTATCTTTTTTGTTGAAAAAGAAGCGTTAGGTAATGTCAGGCTGCATCTAAAAGAGCCACTTTGACAAGTTATTTCGTTACTTTTGGCGTCTTAAACCCAAAAACTACCTATGTGGTTCGCCGAATAAAATCTACCGTCGCATGTGTCCTGTGTGTTTATGTGCTGCGCAAAACCGTGCAGATTTGAGAGAGTTAGCTAAAGTTGCTAACGATAACATTAGCTTAGCTACCGATGGGCAGTCCTGTTGACAGCTCGTCGGTCCAACTCCCCCTGGTTTCGCTGGGAGGCTCGTCCGCTCGCTGGATCGGGATTTTCAGCCCGGTCTACCGCACGACGCCGGGTTTCGCAGCGAACATGCGGTTCCGACAGCAGCGCAGCGTTTAATCAGTGGGCAAGCTGGGCCACTCCGTCGATCGCCATGTTGTTTACAAAAGTGTGGAAAAAAAAAAAAAAAAACCTGCGCGTCACGTGACCAGCTGTCGTCACGTAACCGGAGAGCACGAATAAGTTTTATTTAAAATTCTAATGTTTGTTTTGAAATCGCCCCGGCTTACCTCTCCGAGCTTCTTCATCCCTTCCTACCCAATCGGTCACTCAGGTCCAGCTGCTCTCGGAGGGGCCGAGATCCAGAAGGAAGCTCAGAGGGGACATAGGTCCTAATTCATGGAATGACTTGCCTTTGCAGGTCAGAGAGGCTCCTTCACTGTCCACTTTTAAAGTTCGTCTTAAAACCCATCATTTTATTTGGCTTTTAACACCAGCGGAATCTAGTTTTAAATTGTATGTTTTTTTGTTTTTTTTTTTAAACTGTACATTTTTCTTGTTTATTTTTTATGTTGAGTTTTAATGTACAGCACTTTGTATCAGCTGTGGTTGTTTTAAAGAGCTTTATAAATAAAGTTGGTTTGGTTTGGTTTGGCCTGAACCAGGGATATACTTCTTTCTTTTTATGGGCCTCTTGGCTGCTTCTCTAAATGCATAAATTATCTTCATGATTTTAGGAGGTAAATTTAAGATTTTATGCAAATTATCAATTCAGTGTCCCCTCCCAAAACAGACATAAGCTGACAAGGACAGATAATTAAGAATGAATAGGTTAGGAGTTAACATTAAGTACATACTATAACGTCTGGGCTGGTTTTAAGGGTGAATACAGACTAATCAGCGAGGGACTCCAGTCCAGAAGACACTGAATTTCTGGAGGAAGACATTAAACCTTCAAAGAGGATATAGTGTGATTAAAAACAACACATTTGACTAAACTGAAAAGACCAGAAAAATATCACCCAAATAGTTTCTTTTAAATAAATGACTTGGCAGAATAGTTTTGTTCATGGGTATAACTTCAAAGCTGTGTGGGTGGTTTCATCAGCTGGATTCAAGTACTAGACACTCAGAGAACACACACAGAAATATCTGGGGTTTCCTTGTTAAGTAACCCATCAGTAAGCATTGCATCTCTCCAACTCTGACTCTCCTGTGAAGGTAAACACGTCAGGGTGTGACCTCCCTCTTGCTCAGTGACTGCCAGTGTATGCCCCATTAATGGATAAATGGATTTTCATGTAGCCGTTTCCTTTACTTCCCCCAGACGTGTTTTTTCTTCTTCTTCTTCAGTGACTGGGGATGTCTTAAAGCCATTGTTTTTATTGTTTGCACTCCTTTGTGATGCCATTTTAGCTTCCAGATACGTAGAAATTATAGACTTAGGCTGATAGACTTGTTAGGATCCATTCCACCGGAGCTAGTTGAGACTAGTAGAAGCCGGTTTTATTCATCTTGTTTATTTAGTCTCCAGAAGACTTTAATCCATATTTAGTTTCTGTTTCAAAAGGATATTTTTGTTCAATAGTACCTGCGCGGGCATTAGGCCTCATCTTGACCTGATTGAAACCTCTCTGGGAAACTTTGTTCAACTGGTTTAAAAGAAAAGAAAGAAAACAAAGTTTAATCGATAGAACATATTACAAGTTCCTGTACCATGCTGAAGTTTCTATATTACAGAACATTAACTTAGATCAATGTGCTATTTTCACGTGTTTACCAAAAATTGGGCTTCCATACAATTACATCAAAAAAGTAAAAACCAGTAGGTAAAATTGCGTACAAGGTCAATGGAAATAGGGATGTACGGAGGATAACAGATAGTTTGTTATCGAGAAGAAGCTTTGTGACAAACCACTAAGGAGGCATCAAGTTGATTAAATCTGGACACACGATATGCTGCGTGCTTAGCGATGGGGACCGGACGACTGAGCTGTGGTGGCTTGGACTGGACCTGCATTAAACGACTACATCACTGCTTTTTCCTTCCATTGTTTGTCTAATGGATGAACGCTTGGATTATGTACAGCTGCATTTACAAACAGAGCATGTCCAAAATGAAAGAACAGATGGCTGTGGTTTTGGTTTCGATTAGCTCCATACCAGCCTTTCTCAACCCAACTGGACGTACTGGCCATGCTGCCAGCTCACACCCTTCCATTCAGGTGAAAATGGAAAAATGTGGCCAAATTGCCCAGACTTCCTTCAATTTAACGGGTTTATCATTTCTTTGTGATGACTTTGCATTTTTTTTAATTTACTGGTTTGTAAAATTTCGCCCAATTTTAAAAACGAGTTCACACCCAAGGCTAGTTTTGCCACTGGATGTTGCTAGAAACAACATAAAAACAAAAAGTAGAAAATTATGGTTAGTAAAAAGGGGGGAAAAAAGATTACTTTTGAGTTGCACCTAGCATGTTTTCAGAAGATTTCAATCGATCTAACTCCTCTTTGAGAGGCCCCACATCATCAGTGAAAACTTCACGCTACAATGTTTCCTTTGAATTGTGTGATGTATCAACTTCCTGTGCTGGTTTTTGGTCACAAATTTGTGAAATTTTTCAGCTGTGGTTGCGGGCTGCTCAAAACCATTCAGCCGCCGCAAATGGTCTCCCGGCCCGCTCTTTCGACACCTCTGCTCTGCTTCATCAAAATTCCCTAGACAAAAGAAATGCAATTTTGTGTCATCACACAGTAAAATTGTAATAAGGGCGAAGTGATAATTTAATGTTATACTGTCGACTACCAAAGTCTTTTTTTTAATTTAATAAGAATCTCGACGAAGAATTCTCCCACTAAATGTTTTTTTCCCCAACAATTTGCACATCATCTGTAAACTTAATATGGAATTGTTAAAGCTTTGTTTTTACAACATCTTAGTATATAAAGCCCTGCAACCTTTACTAAAAGACATGGGCGAGTGACTGAGCAAGACACCAGTGGTGGGAAGTAACGAAGTACAAGTACTTCGTTACTGTACTTAAGTACAATTTTCGTGTATCTGTACTTTACTTAAGTAGATTTAATAATG
>CAEGAF010112948.1:0-27511 GCA_903067075.1 Micropoecilia bifurca
TAGATTTGTAAGTGAAAGCACATCTGTCTGTTCTCCTCGCGAGTATTCAGAATCTAACTCTCTCTTGTCTTTCCTGTTATTTGGTCTGTGTTAATAGGTGTCAACTCTGACAGTAAATCTGTACAAAAACAAAAATACTGCCCAAGTGCTGAAATTGGGTTTTAAACTTTTCTTCTCTTTTAATTGAGATGTGATGAGTAAATAATATGTAAAAGAAAATATCATGTTAACAAGAACAACACAACATTGCTTAAATGTTTCATTGTTTAATGGCCTTGAGTCAAAACAGTAAAATGTTTCTTTTTTTTTCTTTTTTTAGAAAAAGTGACCACAACATTAACTTATTGCCGAAAACTGACTGTGTGTGTTTTTTGTTTTGTTTGTTTTTTAACTGCTTGGGCTGTTTTTGGACACAATAGAGACACAGATCAAAGTAGAAAAATTTACAAAATGTGAATTTTGTATGATATGTCCCACTTATTTACATTAGATGGCAGCAGGGAAAGAGCTAAAACCTGCAGGACAGTCGGCCCTCAGAGCCAGGATTTAAAAAAGCTCTTATCAGGAGGACAGCTTTGAATTTGTTACCTTGATATCTTATTTAGAAACACAGTAAAACATAAAAGTGTCTATAAAAGAGTGCCATAAATCCTTAAAAAAGAAACAAAAAATATCCAAGGTTAATGTATTTAACGAAGAGTACAAAATACTGAAAGTTATGATAGTGGTTGTCCAATTATTGGTGTCAACATCAAAATTATGAGTTTCCTTTTGTATTAATAAAGCTAAATATATATAAAAACACTCAGCATATTTGATAAGCGGCTCTTAAAATGAATTAATATTTAACATCTTTTCACATTGATGTAATTTGTCACTATACAAAAAAAATCCTACTTTGATTTCTTGAAGTTTTGTTTTTGTGGCCGTTTAGAGTCCGGAGGGCCACATAAATGGCTATGGTGGCCCAGATTTGGCCCGCGTGCCTTAAGTTTGACACCTGTGGTCTAAATAAAACTATTACAGTACTGTGAAAGTAGACAAAAGCAATGGTCACCCTGTTTTATCCAGACATGAAGTTTTGTTCAAGTCAGTCAGAGAAATAAATTCATAGTATAAGAAAAGCACCCAGATCTTCTCTTCTTCTTTTATCCAGCAGTAAAGTGGAGCGAGACAGTTTTTCCAAGAATAATTCACCTTTTAAAACATAAATATATCAGTAGTGTAACATCTAGCTGTGAAACATGAAGGCAGCCTCGGATCCCTTCAGCCCTCCTTCTCCTTGAGGCTGCTGCCGTTCTGCTCCGCGCCGCCTAGCGGAGGCTCCGCTAACAGCCACACCCGGCCTTTAATCTGGCCGCAGAGGTAGGCCAGGTCCTGTTTGTCCAGAGAGTGTGCCAAGCCGACGTAGGCCGACAGCGTGCCGGCCAGCAGGAGCCTGTCCAGGGGAAAGGCCGGCAGCAGCCACAGGATGACGGCCAGCTCCAGGCAGACGGGGTGGCGCAGGTGGGACAGCAGGCGCTGAGCCGCAGCTGGTTTCTGGGACCAGGGGTCCCCCAGACCCAGGCACTCATAATACACCTGCAGGAGAAGAGCTGATCACTTATAGGCCTGTCGCAATAAACAATCAATTAACTGAACGTCAGTGTCAAATTTATTTAGAAATCACTTGTCAAAACAGGTTCAAAACTGCACCAAAGTGTTGCTGTACAGAAACAATAACACAATAGAGAGAGAAGAAAAATTAATAAATAAAATCAAAATAAAAGATCACAACAGAAAAATTACACTGTCAGGCCTCAATTAAATTCCAACAAATAAAAATAAAAATAGTTTTAAGAAGCGATTTAAAATGACCCAGACTGTGGGCAGAGGACGATAAATTAATGAATTTCCACTTGCATGATTTATTGTTTTTCTCTTTTCTCTCCAAAAATTCTCTACCATCCAATTTTCTACCGAAAACTGGATCATAAAAGTCTAAAGCTTTGGCGTCAACTAGCCCTTTTTATTGAAGGACAATTTTATAATTTCCTAATTAATTTTAGTTTTTGTTTCTGTTGCTTTGTTTATTCATTTCGGATATTTAAAATATGTTTAAAAAAAACAGTCAAAGTGCTTATAAAAAAGAAGAAGAAACAAACAGTTCTGTTTTGGCAATAAGTTCGTGTTTTTTAGTTTTTGCAAAATGAGTCATTTTACAAATCTCCAAACTGTAAAGTTAGACTCTATGGGCACTGAACTGTTTCCTAGCAACCCCAGCAGAGTCCCGTTACCTAGCAACCACACTGAGCTCCAGAACGTTTGGTCAGCTTGTTTTACCACCAATGGTGATCTCAACAAACATATGCTCAATAATTTCCTCACCCAGACTTATAAATCAATTAAAAATATACAAAAGTCTCTACTTCTGAAGCAAATAAAAAAGTTATACTAACACACACTTGTGTTTTGTTTTATTTTTAGGTTGAATTCAAAATTAAATTAATGCATTTTGTAGTTATCGTGACAGTATTTTACACTGAAAAGTCACATACTAAAAACACGAATCATTCAAATCACATTTAAAAAAACCCACAAATATATCCCGTCTTTACGTTCCTACCTGTTTAATACCCAGTAGTTCTGGATAATCAAAAATAACCAGGATGCTGCAGATGATGGCCCAGCAGAGGAAATGCAACGCAAAGCAGAGCAGAGGGAACCAGACATTCCAGGGTGCAAGACGCACTGACCACAGACAGGGGGCGCCAGTCACTGGCTGCCAGTGACGCACCAACATCTAAGAAAAAATATTAAAAACTGAAACATGAGGGACATGCTAAATAGAAAACATACATTTGAACCGAGTTTGCCTAAACATTACAGAAAAAATGAAAACAACCCTAACTAAATTGATTAAAGTCAAATTGTTTAGGTTAGCTACACAAAATAAACATATGATATATCTCAAATAAACATACTGTATCTTCCAAAACAGAGTTTTAAAAGTATTAAACCACTGTACATAGGCTAGAGATGGTCAAAAGGAGCTTAAATAAAAATGAAACATCAAAAGAGGCAAATGTTTGCATGAAAGATATGTACAAAGAAAGAAACAAAAACTGCTAAATTATATTTAAAAAATTGAATATAATAAAAATATGACAAAAAACTATAAAAATCAAAACTAAAAATATAATATAGAACTACAAATACAATAAAAAGAACAATAAAAAACTAAAAGAGAGGACTTGAAATCAAGCATCAAGATTTTAATTAATCTAAAAATAATAACAAATTATGTGCTTGTACCTAAAATATTCTGAATGGCAACTAAATGGCATCACTACAGGCATATGTATGAATTTATTTCTCTGAGTGACTTGAACAAAACTTCATGTCTGGATAAAACAGGGTGACCATTGCTTTTGTCTACTTTCACAGTACTGTAATAGTTTTATTTAGACCACAGGTGTCAAACTTAAGGCACGTGGGCCAAATCTGGGCCACCATAGCCATTTATGTGGCCCTCCGGACTCTAAATGGCCACAAAAACCAGATGGGACCAGATGGGAAAAGCAACAAAAGATGGGATTCAATGCATTTTTGGATATTAAAATGAGTTTTGAGTGCTGCTGTACCTGGAGGGCGAGTGCAGTAGAGAAGCAGTAAGCTGTCCTGTTCAGGGGCCCCAGCACCGACTGCAGGGCCCGTTTGACCGGAGCCCAGGCCATCAGGCTGTGCTGGGCAACGAAGAGAACCAGCAAGGACAGATCCACAAAAAGAGCCCAGAGCACAGAACTGTCCTTCAGGGCCACGGACCAGGGGACGGAGTCTTAGTGGACACAAATCAACACTCAGTCAGGAAAGAGCAATTACTGAGCTCATTATTTAAATATAAGTATTGATGGGCAGGGCCAGACTTTAGGAGGGGCTTAGAGGGGCTGTGGCCCAAAGCCCAACCTTTGGGGGAGGCCTAAAAATTATTATTATTTTGAACAGTGTTAAATAAACACAGTGCTTTATATAAAGCCCAAAGAAGATGAGTTGTATTAATATTTTTGATATTTTAATGATTATAAATAATATTCAAATGTTTAAAAATGATTAAATCATAGTGGATTTCTTAGGGAACATACAATAGAAGTAGCTATTAATGTACTGTAATTTTTATTATAAAATAATTTTAACTTAATGTATAGGGAACCAAAACAGGCACCAGCCCAGGGCCAGTTGTAAATCAGGCCGTGGTGGCAGACAATAAAACTGTTTCAATATATAATCAAGGAAGAGAAAATAACAAGAATTATAAAGGTAGACTTTAACATTCAATAACATAAAATAAAAAGTCAGCCAGTGTGATGGGACACTTTACTTGCTAATAAAACATGTTTTAGACCTACTCAGACTAAATTTGGACTTATATCTTATCTTATCTTATGGAGATAAGAGCTTAAACAGGCCATTCATGCTTGAAAATACGGAAGAGGATTACGGCCAAAGAACAAAGACACAAAGAAAAGAATTCTGACTTTAATCTGAATTAATGACTTTATCTGACTTTAAACTCAGAATTCTGATATTAAAGTCAGAATTCTGAGATCTAAAGTCAGAATTCTGACATTAAAGTCAAAATTTTGACTTTAATACCAGTGAGTCGTTCATTTCTGTAGCTCTTTGCTTTACATAACTATAGTGTTGCTGAGAAAAGTGCTTCACAAAAATTACTGGTTTTGCTCATACAGGATGGCACAGTTTGCTATTAGGTTTATGGAGTAATTATTTTTTCCACATGGGGCCATTTTGGGTTTGGATAGCTTTTGTCCATAATAAATTAATTAAATTGAGAAGTACATTTTGTAGTCACTTAGGGAACTCAAGTAATCCCTGTATATAAGTACTAACATAACTACAAGATACTATGCTACACAATTAGGACATTTTTCAAAAACGAAAAATTTGATCGCCCAACGTGGGGCTCGAACCCACGACCCTGAGATTAAGAGTCTCATGCTCTACCGACTGAGCTAGCCGGGCGCTGAACTCACCAGACAAAATCCCGCCATACGTCATATGTACTGTAAAAGTTCAAAGCCTTCAAGAATACAAAAAGTTGAATGACTACAAACTCATCGTGACTATAAACGTCTTCCTCAAGCGGTAACTATTTCTGGCTGCAAGCAGCGTCAAGTTTTACGGGAGCTTACCTTGACAGAGCGTCGTCTCCCCTGTAATGTTATGATAGATGGGTCGAAACGACACGAAGCGAATGAAGTCCGCCCCAGAAATGAACACGAACAGCATATTCAGGAGACAGACGGCGCAGAGAGCCCAGCTACCGGCTGCGACTGACGCCATTTCAATCAGCGCTGCTCTGTCATCTTCACAGTTCCGGGAGAAAACTTGGTGTCAATAAGGATTATTAACACACGATGGCGCTGTTGTTCACATCAGCCTGGTATTTTAATGTCTAATTTGTTTTAATTTGAGAATTAAACGATGTGAACTTCATCAGTATGTTGAAAGGTAAATATTATATTACTAAAGGACTGCATATCCAATATTTAATATCATTTATTAAGTGTTAGTATTCTCTTCCGCAAGTT
The DNA here is from genome assembly GCA_903067075.1 of Micropoecilia bifurca. NCBI lineage: Eukaryota > Metazoa > Chordata > Actinopteri > Cyprinodontiformes > Poeciliidae > Micropoecilia > Micropoecilia bifurca. The sequence continues at coordinate 5,589 of CAEGAF010112948.1, forward strand.
TATCGCTAAAGCAAATCAGAAATGTTATTACAAGTTATTAAAAACTTAGTCGGATATGTATGGAGTTCCAAGTAAGGCAAAAATGTTTTTATATTTTCAAACATTTTGTTTGGTTAGTTCATCAATAAAAGTAATGTGGGGCATCTAAGTTGTTTTCTTTAACATGACTAAGTGGAAAAACATTTAAAAAATGTTCTCTTCATCTGAAACAAAATTAATTGAAGCGCTAAAGGAGTTTAACAAACTTCACTTCTTAGGTGAAGAAACTCTAACTCAAATAGTTGAAAGGAACCAATGAGGAACCAGAAACAGTAAATCATTACATCATTAACATGGATCAAACTATTTACATCTTACGAACAAATCTATAAATCTGTAAATCAGCATCTGGTAACTGCAAATCTGATCATACACAGATTTTACATAACAAGTAAGGTGACATAATATTTTCATCCTGTTCCAGGCCACCAACCAAACAGTTGCTGCAGATGGAGATTAGTTGCTCTGGCTGCTAATTTTATTGTGGTGTATCAGTTTCAACACAACATGATTTAAAATTGTTTTAAATGTGCTACTTGCTAACATTTGAAACAAACAAGGATCCTGGTTTGCTTATCTGTTGGGCTTGCTCTGGATAATTTAAATTTGCAAAGAGGAATCAAGAAAAACATGAATTTGAATTTGTTCTTATATTTCCTGGTATGTCCCAGAGATAAATGGCTGGGAAAGTGAGAAATCAGAAAAGCAACGATTTTATTTAAATGATACATTGTACAAAATATCGCAGTAAAACACTCATCTCCATTAAATGAGGCTGACCTCACCACTGTAACACTCTACATGATAGTACTTGTTACATGATGCCACTCGAATTGACTCTGCAGATCCCTGAAACAGTTGGAAAAGGAAAACATGAGTAAAATGAGTAAAGTCTGAAACTCGGGCTGAAGTTGGACGTCACCTCTGTAGGCAGTATCGGCTTCCTGCAGGCCCCGCAGAGGGGAGACCGGACCCTGAAACCATGAAGAAGTCTCAGTGAAACTGAACATCTCTTTGTGTGGAGACTCCCCCTGTTCTCATTGTAATCAGAACCAGAACTGGGCTGGGCCTGTTGTTGTTGCTGTAATGTCACCTGTGATAGTCGGTGACACAGTAAACCCTGCAGTCTGAGTCCACAGCGAAGGCCTGACCCTGCAGCTCCCGTCTGCAGACCACACAGCGAAAACAGGTCGGGTGGTACGATTTCCCCCGGGCCTGCAGAACCTGAACGTGTAGCTCCAGGTCTGTTACTCAGAACTTTGTGAAGGTTTACAAAGAAGTGAACTCGTGCGGGTAAAAAGGTAAATGCTTGCCAAATCTGTGATTGAACTTCCGCAACTGTAACACGTTTCTTTGGATGGGTGAACTCCAGAGAACTGCAAAAAAACAAACAAAACAATGAGAACTGGAGTTGTTTCATTTATTAAGAGTAACCAACAAATCGACACTTACCAAAAAATCATCCTCACAGTAGATGAGTCCTGACACGGTGAAGAACGGCTGTCCTTTGAGCTGTTTGCCTGAAATAAAATAAATAATATGAGAAAAGTGAATATATCACTGGGAATGTGTGTGCGTGTTTAACCTTTAAGCATTTTTATTCTCTCATTTCATCAAATTTTGAGTCATATTAGTATGCAAGTCAAATCAGCATAAACATAACAAATGTGCCTTTTAATACCAATTACCAAGTAATTTTTCTCACCAAATTATAGGAGCTTGTTCTAAGTCAATAATTCCTTAGCATTGATTAAAAAGGCTGATTATTTCTCTTATAAATAGCACTTTTTCATCAATATTAAGAAATTATTGGCTTAAAATAAGATCCTATATTTTGCTGAAATGTTACTTGTAAAAATTAGTTTCTTCTTGTTTCAAGTGAACTAATTTGCACTAAACACTACACCAACAAAAATTGTGTTTTTGCAGTGTAGCAACCATAAAACACCAACCTAATGGCTTTGGTGGGAAATCCAGGTGATTTAAAGTAAAAACTTGTTTCCATGTGTCATCAGAACCTGTTGTATAGTTAATTTACCCAAATTTATTATGAGCGTTACATGTAACCAGACTGGTTTTTGAGTTTCGCTTCAGTACAGACGGGTTTATCAAGGTTGGGCTGCAGAGATGTGAACTACCAGAAAGTGTTTACACATAACTTCACTTTGTTTACAGACAATTTGGAAGTGGAGTTTAAAATGTAAACAAGGTTGTGTAAATATCTAGAGTTGTTCCTCATGTCTTCATATGTAGAGTCCAGGACAAACTTCCCTCCTTTATTGTCTTACTAGCTTTGCTTGTTTGTGGTACAAAATTAGGAGTCAGATTATGTTATATTTTAATAAATAATCTAGTCTTTTATATATTCGTTATCTTCTTTCTGGTCTTGATCTGAAGATATTTGGGGCTTTTGAACGACTTTCAAAGTTTTCCAAATACATTTTTTTAAAGAATACAATAAAGCCTGATTAAAATATAGAGCTCTGGAAAAAACTGATCAGTTTCTCTGACTTTACTATTTATAGGTAAATGTTTGAGTAAAATGAATACTTTTTTTTTATTCTATTAACTACTGACAACATGTCTCTGAAATTCAAAGCAAAAAATTAGTATTTATTCGCAGAAAATGAGAAACAGTCAAATAAAGTGTTTTCAGACCTGAAATAACACAAAGAAAACAAGTTAATATCCATTTAGAAACAACAATACTAATGTTTTAACTCAAAAATCAATATTTGGTGGAAAAACCAGGAGATTTTAATTGGGTTCAGTGAAATTGGATCTTTTTTTTTCCACAGCCGTATGTGTAAAGACACTAGAAGTGGTTTAAACCAGCATTGTAATTTTCTAAAAACCTTTCATTAAGCACATCAAATTTAGAAGAATTAATTCAACTACTACAGAACTGAATTCAACAAATATCATTGAATCTCATTAAAGTGTTAAATTAACACTGTATTTTTAACATCAACATTGTAAATCTGACACTTCTGGTCTTGCTGAGGTTCCTTAAACCAGGCGACTCACTGCAAACGCTGCAGGTGAAGCATGAGCTGTGGAATAAATGTCCCATCGCCTGGCAGGCTCCTCCAGCAGCCAACACGGCTTCCCCACATCCACTGCAGCTTCCTGAGGTCACATCGCACACGACCCAAAGGCCAGATTAAGACCCAAACAGAACAAAGCAGGTAAAAATGCAAACCATCATCCTCACCAAAGCAACGCCTGGGCTCCATGGCTCCTCTGGTTGTCTGGCTCTGACAGTCTAAATGCACAGACAGCTGTAAGGGGAGCTGATCTCTGGTTTACTGCTGTTGCTTCTTGGAGGGCAACAAGCTGCAGACGCCCCGACGCTGCAGCTCTGGGTGGCAACGGACAGGAGCAACTGGCACCAAGAGAGAGAGAGGCGCTTTAGACAGACGCAACAGAAACATACAAGAAAATCAAGTCAGTCATGTCATCTGGATTTATTAGAATTAAACTACACACATTTATCTTGTGGCCAAAGAAATAAATTATGTTTAAAATGGTAAAAGTTTATCTGTGTAAAGAAGCATCAAGTATTATGAGCAAGCATGAGGCGACAGTGGAGAGAAACAAGCTCTGTGTGCTCTGTGATTAAACTCTACATGAAAATAACTCTTTGAGCAAAGCGGCCATGTTTTCCATGCTGCTTCCTGCTTGGTCTGCTCTAATACTGGGCCTGGTTCTGGTTCTGGTTCTGGTTCTGGTTCTGATGGACGGCTCTTTCTGCTCAAACAGAGTTGTTCTTCACATGCTTACTCTGTCAGAGCAAAGTCCATTCAGAGTAATATTTATATAAACAATAACTCTAATCACACTTGACCTTATTCACTTTCTATTTGTATTTCATCTGTTGGTGCTCTATTAATATGCAGATGTTTATGTTGTTTTTAGATATTTTTATATTCTAAAGTTGAATTGATTCTTACGTTTTGTTAGTTATATAACTTTTGTAACAAATGATTTAGTTTGACTGAATTGTAACTGAAGTAAATACTAAAATGGAATTGAATTAAAAATATTTCCCCCCTTAAGGGATCAATAAAGTAAACTGATAAACTGAATAAAGGAAATTGCTTATTTGTTGACAACCTATTCAACGTGTTAAATACTAAGCATAAAAATATATAATCATTTGTGATATAAAATTTGTAATGAAAGTGTCAAATTATAATATAAAATAAAATGAACAAAAATTGAATAAAGAACATGAATATAAATAAACGAGTCCAGAGTAAATTTAAACTTAAAAACATGCAATCTGATCTGGGGAATCGATTGATTTTAATTAAATGAACTGAACTAACCTGAACTGGATTTGAACCAAGCTGGTTTTTCTGTAACTGGATCTGAACTGAGAAAATAATCTTTTGTGATTCTCTAGCAGCTGGTCTGCACATGAAAAACGCTGAACATGAAAACATTTTCTCTGAACTAATGTGTTACTGCCTCCATGTGGACTGTCCAAAGTATGTATCCTCATTTCTCATGGGTCTGCAACACGTCCCAGTATCTATCAGTATCTATCAGTGTTAATAATTGTCCCTCCAGGAAACAAAACGGGCCTGAAACCCCCTGTAGTGGCAGCAGCAACATGTGTGGCTCTGCAGGATCAGTTTCATGGGACGGAGGGGAAGTTTGACAGCTGCTGCCTTTTCTCTGAGGGCCTCTTGTTAAGAGGAGAAACAGCAGCACAACGCCCATCATGCATGCTGTCAGACTGGTTCGGCAAAATGACAAATAAAAAGCCCATTCATATGTTTAACACACAAACAGGTTGACTTTAACTTAAAACATTTGTGAAAACATTAAAAAAAAGTAGCAAAACTTTGACTCTTTTTGAGCTTTAATGTTAATTTGACATTTAAAACAGGATTAAGAGGCTTCAGCTGTGTTGAATTTGAATGAAAATTCAAAGTGAGAGGTGGAAATGAGGGTTTGTGAGTCTGAAAGTGGTCCAGCCCTCAGGTATGCTTCTGAGCAGGAATGTCTGTGTTGTGAGGCAAGTGGCGGCAGGAGCAAGACCGCAGCTCTGGGAGTGTTGGGCCTCCGAAGGAAATCACGTGTTTACTGTCACTGTGAGAACAGAAAAAAAAACCCACCTGACTGAGCACGCATTCATTTTTGCATGACAACCTTTTTTTCCTTACTCATTTGCCTGTTTGGACAGACACCGCCTCCTTTATAGACTCTCTGCAGCTGTTTGGGTTGGTTCCCCTGTAATAATCTAACACAATTAAATAAACAGACAGCCTGAACTCATTCCGGATCGTCCACGCCCGTCCCACGCCTCGTGTTGGGGATCCACGGCCATCTGTTGGCACGTTGAGCTGCTTATAAATAGGGCGCCCATTGTGCCAACACTCACTCTGCATGACTTTGACCTCTCGTCCCACGCGTGGAGTGAATCTCCCGTGTTTTTTTGCTCGACGGTTGGGCAGGATCCTCACGGCTTCAGGTTGGAACAGGTAGCCCACCTGTCGGCCCCGCCCTCCGCCCTCCGCTCCTGCGCAACAAACCTGGAGCAGGAAGTAGCTGTCAGCGCCTTCGCTGCGGTTGGAAAGTGACCGTAAAATAATGCATTTGCTTTGTCAGAAAAGCGAGTCTGGATTTTCTTTTTAAATATTTCTGTATTATTGTTTTTAATCGGGAGGATTTCCATATCGTGACTATGGGTGTTTGTGGAGCGCGCGCGCTCCTGGCGCTGGTATTTGTCTCATCTTTGGACTCATCAGGTGAGGAAAAAACGCGTCTGGCAGCTGGACATATTAACTTGTTACAGACTTGTGTGCGTGTTTAACGTCATATGTTAATGTTTAAGAGGGTTAAAATGTGTAAAATGTAAAATATGCGCTGCAAGACGCGCTTTTTGTTTAAGTCATTCATGACGCTGAAGTTCGTGTTTGATTCACAGCGTGTGTGACTAAAGGGCTATTCCAACTCATTTAATAATGTTTGACAGGCTTTAAATATAAAACTGTGAACAGATTATTTAACTTTTGTTACATATTTTTTGGAATGCAGTCTGATATTTAGTATCATTGTCTCCATTCCTGAATTGGACCTTTTTTCAGCTTCTGAAGAGCAAATTAAGGCATTGAAGACCCCAGTTAGATGAATTACAATTAAAAACTAAAATGCATAATAGTGAAACTTTAATTTTGGCATGAAATCATTTAATATTAGGTCTGGCTTTAAAAACTAAACCAGACACAATCTTTACATAATTATTTTTTACACATCTCACTAAGTTTAGGTTGTAACTTTTAAAGTTTATGATTATTAAAAGGCTTTTTCTGCTCTGACACTGTTCATGTGAAATCCAGACAAAATCATCTCACATTAATGACAGCTTATATAAAATTCAGTTTGGAATTTTTAAAACCTTTTGATTAGTTCTTAAAATATCAACAAATGTAGGCATTTGAAGCCTTTCATCCAGACTCAACATTAAACCACTTTAACAGTCCAAATGTTTACATATTTTTCTAAATTAATGGCAAATTATAGATAATATAGATGAGCATTTGTAAAAGTGATGTTCTATTCATTTTTACAAAATCAAACACTGTTTTATATCCTGTGTGAATTATGTAGAGCTGTTTTTGTGAAGATGTCATTTTAGGTGATTTCAGGCTAAAGAAAGTCTAAAATAATCAGCTCTTTGAGTTTTTTATAAACTAAATAAAGCTTTCACAACTCAGAAAACCATAATTTATAGAGAACGTACTCACTATAGTGGAAATGTTTGCTAAATTTGTTAAAAGCAGCAGAACTGCCCTTTATTCTGGTACAAATCGGACGCTGACTTCACCACTTTGATTAGTTTCACCTTTTTGGGTCATTTACACTGGAGATGAGCTCAGCTAGAATCACCCAGTACTTTATGGCTGGAATAGCAAAGAGCATTAATGCATCTTCATTTATGATGTGAATATCACATCAGTGTGATCTGAGCTGCTCAGCTCTTATATTTAGCTCTGTTGTCAAAAGCTTTGAGGCCTTAATGGAGCCTCCATCCTGGAGGCATGACTTCATTCATTAATGATTGACCAACAATCTGCTGCTCAAGTATGATTCTGGTGGGTGTTTTATTACACACAGTGTTTGGATTTAAACTCTGTTGTCTTTCTACAAACTGCACTTAGCTCTGTCGAGGAGCTTTATGATTATTTCAATGATTTACAGATAAAAGTGATCAAATGTTTATCTTTGTTTATTGCTAAAAGGTCCTGACTCCTGCACTGCTAATAAAAAGCTGTTTATCCTGTTTAGATCAGATCAGAGCTGCAAAAACACAAAAGCCTGCAAAGTGTTTTTGGTTTAGTTTCTAGGGCTTGAAATAAAACAAAACTAACTTTTAGGTATGTTTTCAACACAATATAGGAGCTTATAAGTCAATAACTCCTTAATATTGATAAAAGTATAAGATTTACTGCCAGATTGTTTCACTTATAACATGGGAAAAATGTCATGTTAGAAGTGGAATAATCCACCTGTGGAACTAGTTATTTTTAATCAATATAAAGGAATTAGTGACTTTAAACAAGCTCATATTTTGCTGAAAAGTTTCTTGTAAGTTTGTTTAACAGAGTAAGATAAGAACTATACAAAAATACTTGTTTTTCCAGTGAAGTGATGCATTCTCCATTTTCATCTGTTTTGTGATGGACAAAATTCCCAATGAAACTGTAAAATGTCTGGAGTGAAAGTTTTCATGTTTGCATGCAAACTCTCACTTCCATTGGAGGCAAAGCCTCGTTTGGATCCTCCTCTAAAACCACTGCAGCATTTCTTCAAACCACGACTCCAACCTGCTTTCAGTTTTAGCTACAAAACTTCAAGTTTTAGCTACAAAACTAACGTTTTACAGATGAACTTCTATTGCAGTTCCTGTTGCCACATTTCTGACTCAAGTAAAAAAAAGATAATGCTGACTGCCAAACTGGTTGAGGAAATCTAGATAAATGCCTCTAGGATGTGGAAGAACAAGCGATGGCTGGGCAGCCGACAGGTTTTTGTGTGTGATGCAATGCAGTCATGTCAACACAAAGCCGATTGAAGAGGAATGTTGCTTAGTTCCTGTGGAATATGGGCCAGATGGAGGCTTAACAATCTGCTTGGTGCAAAACTGTAGATGCAGGTTTCGTAACGGAGCAGAAATTAATAATTTTGTTTACTATGACTCATGATTTACTCTAATGAACTCGCTCTGGTTTATTGTTGTTGTCGGTTGGATAGGTGTGCCTGGCAGCAGGGTTTACTCATGTGTCACCAGCAATTTCTCCGTTAGCCAACTTTACCAGCAGAAAGGTGAAGCAGTCATTTCCTGGATGACTATCAGTTTCTCATATAGCCGAGTCTGAATCTTCGTCAGCTTCTTTAAGCCTCAGGAAATGTTTTTTAACCAATAAACGGTGGATTGACCCCTCTGTGGTTGGTGTTTGCATTAAGGGGAGGTGATTAAGTATGTTGTCTATGAGTGATGGATGGTCAGAGGGGGCAGGAGATGAATGGACGGTCTGCAGTGATGTCAGTGCTGATTAGACCTGTCACAATAACAAATTTTGCTGAGAATTGTCCCATAAGTTATTGTGATAAATGATAATATTGTTGTTTTGAGACCATTTCTGTGGAACATAATGGTAATGGCATAATAATGCAAGAACTCGTTCTCAAATATCAACAAACTTCAAATTTTAATGAAGAATTAACACTGAAACTGGAAGAAAATGTAAATATCTGAAATAAACAGACAAAACAACAGAAACAACAAATACAATGAATTATTAAGTCTCTGTAAACAAAATGGCTCTTTAACAAAGCCATTGTTACACAAGTTGACCAAAAGTTCTGGAGCTCAGTGTGGTTGCTAGGTAACCGGGTTGGGCTCAGCTGGGGTTGCTAGGAAACGGTTCAGTGCCCACAGAAAGTAACCTAACAGTTTGGAGGGTTTTTTAAAATGCCTCATTTTACAAACACCAAAAAAACAGGGACTTATTTACCAAAGAGTTCTATGTTTTTATGTATTTTTGTAAGCGCTTGGGTTGTTTTTAGAACACAAATGGAAGTACAAAAATGTGATAAGTTCACTTTAATACAACAAAATCCTTTAAAATTAATTCTTTAAATAAAGGGCGGTGATAGCACCAGACTGAAGACTTTGTCTTCCAATTTTGGTAGAAAGAAATTGTGAAACTGTAAATTATTGAGCTTGTTTATTTATTGCTTATTGCGATATACAGAACTGATATACAGAAGCTTTGGTCTATACCGGTACGTAAAGCTGTGGAGTGGTTTAAACACAAAGATCAAGCAATAGCCAAACATAAAACAGCATAAAATTTAAGAATCTGGTCATCACTTCATACAAAAAATAATTACTGCTGTTATCAGTGTTATTGTTACTAATTTAAGCTGCGGTATGTAGCCTTTATAAGAAAAAATGTTAAGACTATCACCTTGTTGTGACAGTTTACTATGAGACAGATAATCTGTGAAAAGATAAATGTCCTCCTTGAGCTGCTATTGTTTCACAAAATACACCGACCAAAAACAACCAATCAGAGCCAGGAGGAGGAGGGTCTTAGTGCTGTCGATCATTCTTGTGTACCTCTACTTTCTGTACTATTTTTTTTTAAATACTGTATCCTTGAGCCTCTAAATGCTCTTTTACCATTATAATAATTGTCTGTAATTTTGAAACATTGAGTTTCACAATGTCAAGCCGATGCCAAGGTTGATGTGAGTTTATTTTTCTGACTCAGAGATCCAAACAGGAAAGTCGGTCGAGCTATAAACGAATGTCTAAATGCGTGATTGTGAATCAAACAGAAAATAAATAAAACATGAAGTAAACTTATCTAAAGTTAATGGTTATGGTTTAAAATGTTTTCTGTTTGGATTGTAACCAGACATATTGCAAAATACAAACAACTAATTGATTCTAACTCTGCCAAACAAGAAATGCAAGTTCAGTCTGTTTCTAATCGCTCTGCCAAAAACTGCAGCGTTTAACATGCTTTCTGATGCTTGTGGAGCGTTTTGTTTTTCTCTTTTAGCATCGTGTTTTCAGATTTTGAGGGTTTATTTCTGTTTTCAATCAGTTCCTGTAATGTTTTCCTCAGACTCCTTTCAAACCACGGTGAAGCCAAATAAAGGTTCAGATGTCACCGTTTCCAGCCGGCTGCCTGATTGCACCGTCTGCATCGTCAGTGGCGTTAATGACACTCAGACGTCCTGCCAACTGTTTCTTAAACTAGAGCCTGAAAAGGAGGCGAAGCTGCTGTTTAAATGCCCCCAACCCGTCGAACAGTCGTACAATGTGACAATCACCAGCTTAATTGGTAAGTTTAAGCACAATTTAATCCCAATTTATTTGCTCTGTTGGTTTAGTCCTTTATAATACTTTTCTTTAAGAAGAGTTTTGTGCAGAAATAGATGTGTGCAAGTATTTTGATTATTGCTGGACTCTGCCTTATGCAAATAATAAAAAAGAAAATACAAGACTAGATGTTGTGAAATTTCAGCTAACGGGAAGAGATTATAATGTTATTGCTGCTTATTTAAAAGTGCAAAATGGTTGCAAAAAGCACATCAGGAATGTTTTTATCTTGGGATAAATTCCACTTTTTTGCAGGATTTTTCTATTGAAATAATCAACTAATTTAGTGACTGATTAATCATTAACTGGAGTTGATGATTAATTGATTAACATTCAGAGCAGTAATTAAATAAAAACGGTACGAATAAGTTCTACATTTTGTATTTAAGATAAAAACACATTTATTTCTAAATACATTTTAGTTAAAACTCCTCAAGTGGCAAAAATTTAGTTTCACATAGTTCAGATTTATCAAAGGAATGCTGCGGTATTGAATCAGCATTGAATCTTTAAAATATTATTACTTTAAAAGGAATTAAATTAGTTGGATCTTTTAATACATTTCTAATATTGTATTAAAATTCTTAATACAAGAAAATAAAGAAAATCTGCAGAATCTGGTACTTTTTAATTTGATTGATCATCAGAACAATTTACTAAAATAATTGTTGCTATTCTAGCACCACAATTTAACGAGTTTATGAGTTTAACTATTGTGCCTTTTGCCTTGTTCTATACCACTTTGCAGAATGCACAAAAGATGCTTGCAGTCCAGCGACGGTAGAAGTCCAGTCGTCCCTCCTGCCAAAGTTCTCCAGAACCTTCACCTGGACGCTGAAGGCGCCTGAAAAGACCCTCGTGAGTCTGAAGGTCCTTGGGATTGGACTGACCAAGGCTGTAGACCCTTGTACTGATGGACGGCAGTATTCAACGGTCACATCTGAAACCGGCAAAAAGGTCCCGACTCGGTACTGTGAGGGTGGCAGCGAGACCCAACTGGACCTGTCCGATCAGGCCGTGGTGACCCTGGAGGCCCAACCAAACGCCCAGGTGGAGTCGGTCCTGTTTCAAGCCTTGGCTGCACCAATGAGTAAGAACTGATCCAGCTCTTTTTACAGATATTTCAGTGAAATAGTTTCGGTATACAGTAAAGTCCCACTGCCTTATGGTCCTATGGATCCTTTACAGCGTGATGTCACACATAAGATTCCAACTCCCGTCTCCAAGATCAGTTGGCTGACGATGACTATCATTATAACTGTTAAATTATCAATATAACGTTCTGAATCTTAAATGTACACTTGATATTTAAATGAAAAAAGGACTCGGTGCCTAAGCTGTTAGCTGTCAACACTAGGACAACTAGATAAAAAGGTCAGAAAATGATAACGGTGAAGAGGGAAGTAGGTCAGTCATGCTAGCTTGACTATGACAACCGCAACATGTAGATGTGCTGTGGAATTCTGAGTGTGTTAGTTCAGTTGCAAATAAAAAAAAATAATTTGGGTGTTTAAATTAGCTAATCAACCACCACAGTGTTAGATTAGCTAATAGCAGCGGTAGCTAATTTATTACATTAATCACTTATTAATACATTAATCATACCTACATCTCCAGATTTCATTTATTTAACGGAGTTATTCTGCTGGAGCAGCGCGGCTACGGATGGCATGTTGCCAAAATTACCCGTTTGTTTTGAGGATACACATTGAGAACAATATGGTAGAGCTATCCGCCATACAAATTGAGATTTTTCAGACTTTAAATAGTTTTACGCTGAACATAATTGGGATACAGGAAAATGTTACCACGGTACTTGATGATTAGCATGTGGCTAACTTTGGGAAAACTTGTTTTGCTGGTGATTATTGTGGCTCAATACTTAGCTGTCACTACACATAGGATTTATTTTTATTACATTAAATAATTTCAGCAGTGACGGTTGGATAGAATAAAACTGAATAATTGACATAATTAAGATTACAACCACTTAGATTTAAAGGTCGGAGAGTCACCCAACACCCTGCAGTGCAAAAGCAGAAAATCAGCAAAACTTGAAAGACAAAGCAGTTAATTTATCTGCCACGTATTTTTTTAATCAATGTTAAAGAATTACTTACTTAAAATAAGCCTCTCTATCTTGCTGAAAAGCTGCTTTGAAGTTAGTGTGTCTTATTTCAAATGCACCAAGATATTTGCACAAGAAATTAGACCAGTAATGCTTGGTAAGATTTTGTGTTTTTACAGTGTAGGCTTAATGAAACAGTATAATACAGTCTCATGCATCCAGAGCCTTTTTTATGTAGAGCTTACAAAGTGATTAGCACTGATTAACTGCTTTTTATTTGCCTTGAATCTCTTTACTAGAGCGAGTAATGACCGTCACTATTGGTCCTGCTTCCACTGTGGTTCTGACCCGGGATCCTGGGAAGGAAGAGTGTGATGTGTGCATCACCGTCGGCGCCGGTCCAGACTGCCAGGCCACAGAAAAGACTCTAAAAAGTGCAGAAAAACTCCCTCTGGAGTTCAGATGCCTGAAACCCGAAGACGTTTTCACCGTGAAGATGACAACAAACATAGGTAAGATTTTACTCTCTCTAGATCACAGGTGTCAAACTTGAGGCCCGTGGGCCAAATCTGGCCCGCCGTAGCTGTTTATGTGACCTCTACATCCTAGATTAAACACTAAATGTGCTTAAATATAATGTAATCAATCAAATTATTGCCATTTTATCTGTTTAGAACCAAATTATATCAATCCTCCAGTTTCTTGAGAACTACCATGGAAATTTGTGCAAAATCAACGAATCTCCACACTTTTTTGCACTAATAATTGGGAGTTTATTGCAGATTTTTCTTAAAAATAGTCAAAACCTTTTTTACTTGTACTAAACAGCTGCCTCAGCCTTAATTAATGTCAGATTATAGTCCATGAGCTATACAGCGAGTAATAAAAAGTCAAATTTACCGTCATAAATAAGCATAAATATTTCCAAATTAGATTTTTATTGCAAAAAAATGACAAAAACAATCGCAAAATTCTGGAGGAACTGAAAAGATGTTCAATATCATTTAATTTAAAAAATGTATCTATATTTTTAACGAGTTTTATCAATACATTTAAGAATGAGTTTGACTCGCTGCTCTAGATCTTTATGAAGCCGATTTTGGTTCATCTGGGTTGATGGGTTTCTTTTCTGTTTTCTCTCAGGATGCACTCAGACCTCCTGCTCTCCGGCTTCGGCCGAAGTGGATCCGGATCTCTTCAAGGGCTTCAGAAGAACCCTGACGTGGGAAGTTACTGTTCCAGACAGAACTGCTTTAACTTTAGAGTTTCCTGGACTGAAGGAAAACTCTGCATCAGAGAAATGTGAGGACGGCATTCAGTACATGGTCAGTACCATGAGGACCGACGGACAGATGAGAACCAGCAGTTACTGCAAAGACGGGACGGCGTCTCAACTGGAGCTGTTTGGAAAGACGACTGTGACGGTGGAAGTTCCCAAAGAAGGAGAACTGGACCGGACCGTGTTCAGTTCAACGGCAGCGCCGAGACGTGAGACAATAGTTTAAAAACATTTAATGAAGAAACCGACGACAGAGTACTACAACCACGCTACAACAATAATAAAATTACTAGAGTAAATCATAATATTACGAGAATACAATAAAAATAATGAGGATAAAGTTGAGATAATACGAGATTAAAGTCATGGCATTCTGAGAATAGTCATAGAATGACTTTAATCTCACAATATTAAGACTTTATTTTTGTATTATTTCAACATTATTCGCATATTATTGTAATTATATTATCTTATTTTCATTTTATTATCCAATTATTTTGACTTTATTCTTATAACATTTTCCTAATCTGTCCCTAATCTCCGTCGTGGAAACCAGTTATTTAGAAAGAAATCAATATTTTCCATTCTACATGCTTTAATGCGCTACATGCTCTATCTATGGGTGTGAGAATCCTTGTTAAATGCAGTTTTAACTAAAACTCTGAGGTGTGAGAATCCTTGTTAAATGCAGTTTTAACTAAAACTCTGAGGTGTGAGAATCCTTGTTAAATGGCTTTTTAACTAAAACTCTGAGGTGTGAGAATCCTTGTTAAATGGCGTTTTAACTAAAATCTGAGGTGTGAGATGTTAACTGAAGTCCTACAAGGAGTTTTAACGTTTTTAAGAAAATTCTCTGTCTTTCTGTTTATTCACTGTCACATGCTGTTCTTATTTTAATTATGTAAAGCACTTTGAAATGCCTTGCTGCTAAAATGTTTATTTTTTTTATTTATTTATTTATTTATTTATTTATTTATTTATTTATTTATTTATTTATTTATTTATTTTGAACAGAAAGAAAAGACAATCAAGAAAAAGAAAACAAAATAAAATAGAATGTGCTATACACATAAAATTTGATTAACAGATTCTTCATGTGTGTTTTTCAGTTGGACGATCCATGTATGTGACCTCTGACCCCAACACAAACCTCATCATCACGAAGGTGGACCAAGAGGCAGACTGTCAGGCCTGCGTAACAGAGGCGTCCATAAAAACCTGCAAATCTCA
Organism: Micropoecilia bifurca; assembly: GCA_903067075.1. Lineage (NCBI taxonomy): Eukaryota > Metazoa > Chordata > Actinopteri > Cyprinodontiformes > Poeciliidae > Micropoecilia > Micropoecilia bifurca. The sequence goes on from CAEGAF010112948.1 coordinate 20,613, forward strand.
AACGACCAGACTGAAAAATCCTCGCAACGTTTCGGTGGAGTTTACGTGTCCTCAACCTCAAAAGGTCTTCACAGTGGAGATAAACAGAGATATTGGTATGAAATTAACAATATTCATCAGTAAAGTAGCCACATATGAAATGTTTTAACTATCTGAGAGCCTGAACTTTGGGTTTTTCTCAAGTTAAACAAGCAGACGTCTTAATTAACCATTGTAATTATGATTTTGTTTATATTTTAAGTTGTGGAGACGCTCCTGTGTGAGCTGCTGATTATTAAATACTGTTTCCAGGACTTTAAGATAATTGCTGCCTTTTTACTTGTTAAAACGCCTAACATCTCCATTCTCATATAAAATAATCCAGTTTATTTACTTCAGCTGTTAAACTTTATTTATGCTGCACACTGGGGGACATGGGGAAGATTTACTCTTGAATTCCCTCGCAATAAGCAAATATACCCTGATCTATTTTGTATACAGTCACAAATGTCCATTTAAAACTTCAAATCCATACATTTAAAGAGCCTCAGTGAAAACGTGTTAATATTTTCTTAAATCAAGTTATTGGTGCAATAACTTGATTTATTTACTGGATGTTTATGTCTGATTGTGTAGAGATGGAAATGCACATGGAAACATCCCTTTATTGACCATTCAGACAAAAAGACACAATAAAAACAGTCAATTGCTTTATTACCCGTTAAAATGACTCAAAAATAGTCCAAATAGTTTGGATGTTTATTTTGTTTCTTTACTTCTTACGGAAAGTTTTTGTTTGTATCTTGGAAGGGATGACAGAGATGGCCAGAGGTGGCAACACATTGCGAGGGAATGCTAACGTTTCGCGAGGTGACGCATCAGAAACATTTCTCCCCATGTCCTCTAGGGGGAGCCATCCTTATTAAAGCCTGTTCTGGAAAAATAAAACGACAGAATAAACCCATGCTTTGTTTCTCTGCTTTGTCGTCAGACTGCACAAAGACTTCCTGCCCAGGCACCACCGTCCAAGCCAACGACGAGTTTTTCCCCAACTACAACCGGACCTTCACCTGGGACCTAAAGGTTGGCACCTCTCAGACTTTCCACCTGGACTTTCCAGAACCCGGATTGCGACAGATTCCCAACGGTGAGACGTGTCCAGACGGCCACACGTACTCCGTCATCCTCTACCTCCACCTCGCTGCCCCAGCAACCATCGGCACTTTCTGCAAAGGCGGCCCGGTGACCTCAGTGCTGGGTCAGTACAGGGGCCGGATGACGCTGACGGTGCCGTCCGATGTGAAGCTGGATCCTTTGGACTTCCAACTTAAAGTTGGACCTCAGTCAGAAGGTAGGACTCTTAAAACGTGATTTGTTTAATATTGCAGAAGAGCACAGATGTATTCCAGCACAAACAAATGTTGTCCGAAGGCTTTTTACCAAATAAAATCAAACTTATTTGCATAAATGTGGATTTTTGCTGTTGCCTTTAGTGCTGGATGTGATGAATTGGGTCAGGTTGTTCTGGAAGATGTAGTGATGCTTCTGAGCTTCCTGGGCTGAGAATCGTAAATTAAGGCTTTCCAATATTGGTAACAAAGTGAATATATAATGTAAATCTAATTATTACACTGCAAAAAAGTATTTTGGTCTAGTTTCTATTGCATAATAGCTTGGGATAAGACAAAACTAATTGACAAGTAACTTTTGAGCAACATATAGGAGCTTGTTCTAAGTCACGTGTCAAACTTGAGACTCGGGGGGCCAAATCTGGCCCGCCAGAGCTTTTTTATGTGGCCCTCTAGACTCCAAATTACATTAACAAGCCCCTCCGGTTTTTCACAAATGAGCAAAATTCACACAAAATCAACAGATTTTTTTCTGATTTTACTGAATTTTTTTTCTCAAAATTATCCTAAAGCACCGAGTTTAAGTGAGCAGCCTCAGCCTTACTGGTTATAGTCTGTGATTAATACGGCAAATAATAAAAAGTCACATTTAACATCATACATTAGTCTGAATATTGTAAAAATTCCTTACAAATATATCACAAAATCTGTGATTTTAATTGCAGAAAAAACACAAAACAATCAGAAAATCCTGGATGAACTGATCAGAGTGAAAATATGTTCAATATTTAATTCTAAGAAACAATTATTGAATGTTAAAACAGATATTTATTAATAATTTAACAATTTAATGGGTTTTATCAATACATTCTGGCACAACCGGCCCTTTAAGAACTTTCAGATTTTTACATTAACCAAAATGAAAACAAGTTTGATGCTCCTGATTTAAATCAATAATTCCTAATTATTGATGATCAACACTTTTCCTATCAACTAGTTCTAGTACTAATTCATCAATATCAAGTAATTAACTATCTTGATGAAAAGTTACATGACATTTGATTGTCTTATTTCAAATGTACTAAGATATTTGCATTAGAAACTAGACGAAGAATGGTTGGTGAGAGTAGTTTTTGCAGTGCAACAGAAGGTACAAGTTTTCTATCCTTGTCATGTGACATTTATAAGTCCTGTCTTAATACCTTTAAATTGGGAATAAATCAGTTTACTGGCCAACCCATTTATCACCGACACTTTCCTTCATTTTGGTAAATTGCTGATAGTTGCATGTGAAGCTGATCTCATCCATCAAACTCATCTACTTCAGTAAAACTCTCTTCTCTGAACATTCAGTTAACAATAGTGACTCCTTTGTTACCAACTCAGTGACTTTCTTTAGCAACATTTCAGACAGAAAAATTGGTATCGGCCTGAATCTGAATCATCTTTTTAAATATCTGCGGTTGGTCAGTGAACGGCAGTCGGTTCACCTTTTCTTTAAAAGGTTCCCAACTCGACTCTTCCTGTCTGTGTCTCCAGTGACGGCCATAGTGAGAGTCAAGCTGCCGCGCGGCGTGTCAGACACAGAGTTCATCACGCCCAACTATCCCAAAGATTTCCCGGATGACGAGCAGATCCTGTGGGAGTTCAGCATTCCCCAAATGCACAACTACTCAGTCCAGTTCAACGAACACTCGGCCCCAGAGTGTCTGGAGGAAGGCGCCGCGGTGGAGGTGGAGTACCAGAAAGAGGGCAAGAACCCGACCACAACGACTCTGACGGGTCCGCAGCCTCAGCACCAGCAGGGCGGGTTTAATTTGACGGTGAAGAACTGCAAAACAAACCAAACGCTGCCGGGACTCAGCCTGCTCTACACCGTCTCTGTGATGCGGAGCGGCCATCCAGGTGAGATCTGGGAACAATCTGACTTGGCGCATCATGTTTGGTCGAGTCTGAACTCTCACGACTGCTTTTTGTTTTCCTCTAGTTCTCTGTACGCTGGACTTAACCAACCAGGAAGTGTCTGTGCAGATTGAGAAGGTGGGATCTGACCCTCTCTGTGAGATAAGGAAGGACTCTAAGGAGGAAAAGACGATAAACGTGGCAAAAGGAGAAACGGCCAAACTCTCCTTCCTCGACTGTCCAAACGAGGACCTTCGCCTGACTGCAAGCAAAGTTACTGGTAAAAATAAATACATTTCTAAAGTTTACGAGGAGCCGTTTGCTTTTGGTCACTAGTGATTGTTAAAGATACAAATAAAATAAATATTTATTAGAAGGTAGAAGTTCCTCTAGCAGGTTATTTATTTCATAACAAGCTTATTTCTCTGTTCAAAAAGAAAATAATGAAGTTTATTTATCTATTTACAACAGACTGAACTGACCAAAGTGTTTCACAAAACAAACACATCATCACAGGTAGATAAACGATGAAATAAAAAATAACATCTACTAAATATAATAAGAACAATTATAACATTGGCTAAATATACCAAAAGCTAATAATATGATTAAGAAACCAAACAATACTTAATTTTAACAGCAGCAATTTTCTTCCATCCTTCATCTTTTCTCTTTAACTGGTGTTGAGGGGAAAAGGAAATAATGACCTTGTTTTTATTAAAACCGTAAAAATAATTGCAGATTTAAGGATGCGAATGTGAATTTAATTGTCATTAATCTGGTTGATGAATATGAGGAAATCAGCAGATTTTATATTTTGTACCTGTTTTTTTTTATTCAGACAAATTGTGGAAAATTGCCTGCAATGGGTGTGATTGTTATTTTCTTCCCTAGTTTTACTTTTTGTAATATTTTTTTCCTGTGTTAGAAGTTGAAATGGTACTTTTTCATCAATATTAAAGAATTATTGACTTAAAACAAGCTCATATAACTTCTTAAAAAGTTACTTTTAAGTTAAATTTCTCTTATAAAGATCATTGCAGTAGAAACTAGACCAGAATTACTTGATTAGATTTTGTGTTTTTGCAGTGCAATACTTAAAACGAACAGAAATAAATGCTTCAAGTAGATAATTCTGTGTGAAGTGAATTAAATAAGACTTTACTGCTTAAGTTATTCTGTTGAACAGATTTTCTCCCTTCTCCCTGCAGCCTGTGCAGATGCATCGCTCTGCGCTCCGACCCTCCTCTCTGTCCCCACGTTGGATCCCTGCCTGCCGATGAACCTCCACAGCTTTTCCTGGTTCTTCACCATCCCACATGAAGCCGCCCTGGACCTGCTGCCTCCCACCGGGAGCCTGCGCCAGTCTCTGCCCGGGCAGGACTGCGATCCGGCGTCTGTGCTGCGCGTCGCCGAGAACGACGGCTCTGTCATCGGAAGCTTCTGCTCCGACGGCGACATCCAGAAACTCCAGGTTCACGCAAACATCTCCATCACTGCTACGCCGCGAGACGTCAAGACGTCTAAGGAGCCTCTGCTCAATGTCAGCGTCACTCCGGAGATCACAGGTGAAATGATTCGTCCTCTGAAGCTGCAATTAATTGTTCTCCTGTTAAAAGATGTGAAAACCTTAAAATGTATTTGTTTTTATAGCAGCTCTCACTGAGAAAAATTATTTCAATGGAGGAAATAAACTGCAACGGCATATTAAGACAGAAAAAAGGAGGAATGAATTTAGCAGATTTTGAGATTAAGCTCAGAAAAAATGTGGGAATTTCTGAGCTTGAAAGTCAAAAATATGCTAGAAAAAAATCTGAAATTTGTAGATTAATCTCTTGAAACAATTTGGAAACATTCGGGTTTGGAAAGGGGAAAATTGTCGACTTTTGAAAGTCAGAAAATTGATAAAAGTCAAATGTTATTGTTATATTTTTTTTCTACTAAGTTTTTTCTTGCAAATTTTGACTTTGGAGCTCAGAAATTTCCATAGTCTTTTTTTCTGAGATTGATCTCAAAATATCTGGGCTTTCTGTTGGAAATGCACTGTGTTTTTCCTTCTTTTTTCCTTCTATCCATAATGATCCTAATAAATTGTCATAATAAACATACATTTAGGGGGAATTTTTAAAAAACAAAATAAGTTTTTTATATAACAACTTTTATGTTGTTCACCCATACCGAACAACATAAAAGTACTTGGACGATATAAAAAAAAATACCAGAAGCTCATTTTGGTAACGCATCATGTAGATCTGTCTTTACACCTGGAAGCTACAGGAATGTAGATTGTTTTGAGTCTCAGTCATTTGCAGTTTTTCAACACCTGAACAAAACAAGTTAAAACTTGTTCTCTGGCTGCTTCCTGTGTTCTGGCTGAACCAAAAAGGGATGGAAAAATGTGGTTTTAATTCATAACCAAAACACCCATTATTTAGTTCTAATTCTTCTTACCTTCATATCCAGTATATAAAGTATAAAATGGTAATTTTATCTTGAAATTTTGTTTATCATTTATTTTTTTTCTTGGCATTTTGAATCTTATTGATAATGGAATAAAGATATTTATAATTTAGGAAACTGTGACAGACTGGCGACCGTCTAGGATGATCCTGCCGGAACATTAGCTGGAGAGGCACCAGCAACCCTCCTGACCCCACTAAGGGACAAGGGTGTTAGAAAATGGATGGATGGATAATTTAGGAAAATGTGTTTTCCTGTTCCCTCCTGCCTCCACACGGCGGCAGTATTGTCTGTTTTTAGAGAAGCTCATTCTGCATGTTTTCCATTTCTTCTTCAGAAACCATCATCTACAGGATCAGCCCTAATTTGATGTTTCCCACCATGCTGACCACCCCAAACTGGCCTAATGGAATGAAGCCTTATTCCTCTGTCTCCTGGATCGTGGACCTTCCCTGGATGCACCATGCACACATCGTATTAGCCATCAGTGGACTCAAATGTGAAAACAGCCACACCAGGATCAATTTGAAGCATCAGGAAGGAGGAGACGATATCCTGGACATCATTGAGAGCAAAGACATGAAGACAGAAAACACAACGGCCCGTCAGAGCTTCTACCTGAACATTAGCAACTGCCAGCCAGAGGGACGCGACCAGTTTAATGTCAAAGCCACGATTGTTCTTGAGAGAAAGACCAGTAAGGAATCACTCTGGTGACTGATTCAAGCCGGTTCATAAACACAGATCCAATATGTTGCTGGTTCTTCTCCACAGATCTGTTACCCATCCTTCTCGGTTTAGTCGGCGCTGTCCTGCTTCTGCTCCTGATACTGGTTGTTGTCTGTGTAGCTCTAAGGTAAGCAGCTTGTTTCTGTCTGGTAAGACATTTTTATTAGTGTTTGAAGGGGAAGTAAAATTCAGAAACTTTGCTTTTGGCTTTTGATCAACAACTTCAACTCTTCTGTTTGCTTACGCCAACCCTGGTGTCAATATATACGTGAATAAAGTGAGTGCAAATTAGAGCATCATCAGCATTCTTGTTGGTTGTGCAGGAGGCTCTACTTCTGCTTTTCAAAGATGAATGGTTGCATAATTGTGCAGTCGGCGCTGACATGTCTAAATTTGCAGTACCGTAATTCCGCCACACGTGGCGCTATCTGAAAAATTCCAACGGTTTCTGAAAGAGGAGACGTTGCACTTTCCAGCAAG
>CAEGAF010112965.1:0-16876 GCA_903067075.1 Micropoecilia bifurca
CCTTCCTGTAGGAACCTTTCTGTTTCCTCCCCTCCTTCCTAGAGGAGCCTTTCTGTTTCCTCCCCTCCTTCCTGTAGAGGAACCTTTCTGCCTCCTCCCCTCCTTCCTGTAGGAACCTTTATGTTTCCTCCCCTCCTTCCTGTAGGAACCTTTCTGTTTCCTCCCCTCCTTCCTAGAGGAGCCTTTCTGTTTCCTCCCCTCCTTCCTGTAGGAGCCTTTCTGTTTCCTCCCCTCCTTCCTGTAGGAGCCTTTCTGTTTCCTCCCCTCCTTCCTTCAACCTGCCTGTCCAGCCGGGTGTCTTCCAGACCAGCCCCTCTTTTAGTAAAGTCTCCACAAATGCAGCCATGGACTCACAGTCCTTTTCATCCCCTCTGGACACCGTAGATCCTGACATTCTCCCTCCTGGATCGGCTCTCCAGGTCAGCCATCTTGTCTTCCAGACCCACGTGTAGCTTTAGCAGCTCTGCTAACACTTCCTCCCTGTTTTTGGTTCGTTCCTCTGTCTTCTCCAAACGCTCCTCTACTTCATTTATCCTTGCGTTCGCTTGTCGTATTTCCTCTTTAATAGTGGAGAGCTGTTCCTTAGTTTCCTGACGGAACCCTCTCAGTTCTTCTAATAAAGTTTCGAGGCTCGCCATTCCGTTCTGTTAGCTTAAGGCTACGACACGTTAGCTGTACCTGTTCGTGGAGTTTTTTGTCTTCCCTCTTTTAATTATATTGCCGTTGGGCTTCGTTGTCGTCTTACCCCCTCTAATTGGCTTTCGTAAGGTAATATTACTCAGGTAATTCAGTAATTTATCCGGCTATCTGGGGAGCCTCTCTAATGAGCGGCCATCTTAACGATGTTCCGGCCAGAAGTCCGACTCGCACCTTTTTATTCTCCGTCTCACGTTGTCATTTAAGCTCACCCGTTGCCAAGGCAACCACCTGCACTGCACAAGTCGACCACAGATTGCGTTAAAAACAACATTCAGTCTGTTACAATATTAGGTTTTCAGTTTTGATATTTATTTTGCGATTATTAATAAGCTTCCCCAAAGACAGCGGTGGTTGATTAGTTCATTTTAAACTCCTGCTCTGCTCGTTATTTTGGTAATGGAACTGAAACGCACAGAACTGCGCAACACCTTGTTGAAACAATAGAGATTTCTATTGTTGTTGGGTCATTAATTTGAAAACGTTTTTTTCCTGTTGTTGTTCTTTAATAAAGTTACAATGTTTCATAAGGACCCAGAGGAGGACCTGCTGGTCTCAGCCTCCTGACGGTGTTTACTTTGTCACCTAATGCCGAGATCGACTCAAAACCTTCCGTCATCACATATTGCACCGCTGCTCTAGTAAAGCACAAACAGTTCAGAAACAATATGAAATGGGAAAAAAGTTATTTATTAACTGATTAAGTTGTTTTTTAGATTATGTAGGAGCAGAAATACTATGTAAGGAGTTCTTTTTGCGAAAGGATCTTGGCGCCTCTCTTGGTCAAACCGACCTGAGTCCCTGCCTTCCATGTGCGTGCAAAGTGCAATGGAACTTGAAAATGTCTGGGAAAGGATGTCTGTTTGCACAAGATAAGATCAACAATTTGAGATTAATTGTCTTATTCAGCAGTTCTGAAATGGACCAGATGTTGAGTTCGTGAGGTCCCAAATATAGGGTTAGGGTTAGGCCTGCCAGAATCTCTATGCAAACCAAGAGTAGCAAAGCCATTGGTTGAAACTCTCCAACTCACACCAATGAAGATGAGAGTGTATAAAAAGAGGGTAATGTTAAGAATAGGGGGAAATTTTTTGTGTTGAGACTTTGGAAGATTTTTGAGTATTGAACTGATGAAACTGTAATGAGGAATCCATGGTAGTGTAATAAATCTCTGGCTCGTCTATGGCCTAGCAGCAAGAACTAAGTCTCTGTGCGTTATTTCTATTGCTTATATATTTAAGTTCAGTTCTTCAATAAAAATGGTGACCCCGACGTGATCTTGAAAAACTAATCAGACATGGCTAATTAGTGGGTGAACTCACTACTGCACAGAGAACCCATTGATTTTTTACAGCCGCTCCTTTCTCTTGCAGGTACTGCATACCCCTGCTAATTCTTTTAGGGGTAGCAGTACCCGACTGTACCCACCTACTTTCACCCCTGCCTTCAGGTGATGATTGTCCTCTCTAGCTGAGTGCCGCCTCAGAGGCCCCGCTCCCGGCTGCCACTCTGGCTGACTGATGCTGCCATTAATCACCGTGAGCGGAAGGACTGATGCGATTAGTAATCTCATTGATTCCTTTGTAAAAATAGCCTTTTGGAATGAGAGACACTCCTGCTCACGCAGCATCGATTTTGGATCACCTCAATTTATTTTAATCACCCGCTAACTGAGGCTCAGAAGATGGAGGATACTCCCATCTGATCTCCTTTTACTCCCGGAGCCTGGTGGCTGGATTCTCCTTTGTTTGGAGAGAGCATGACAGTATATTCTCCTTAATTTGCAGCATTCATGACAGCATCTACAAAAGCAGGGAGGGAAGAACATAAGTAAACTAATGATGAACTTCAAAGGCAGCGGCAGCGCTGTGCGGTCCCAGCAGCGGGCCGCTCTGCCATGTGGAGCTGCACACCAACAACAAGCTGGAGAACAACACCTGTGGGCGGCAGGCAGGGAGGAACGGAGCGTCTCTGCTTCCTCACTAACAAGCGCACCGGAGTGGATGTGGCGAACGGCCCAGTGGGGCCAATCATCCACCACGGCTCTGCAGCACAGCGCAGCAGCCCTCACATTGTCCCAGTGCCAGCAGGTTTGCACCTTTCATGCTTTCCATTCAATCAAAGACGAGAGGAAATGTCAGAAAACACGCATAGAGAAGAAAGATGCTAGCTGCAGTACATTACCTCTCTCACAGTGCTTCCCCTCTCGCCCCATGGGACACTCGCATTTATAGCCCCCTTCAGGCAGCGCCTTGCACTGCGATGTCCGGTGGCACTTGCTGTGTTTGCAGGGGTCATGGAGGTCAGCACATGTTGGACCTAAGCAGACACACATTTACCATTATGAGGAAGGAAAGTATCAGATCATTTACAACACTTTTAATCACTCCTTTTCTAGTTTGATCTGAGAATATTTTGTTTTACGAAGCAGGTTTGAAAATACAGCGACTAATATTCCATGAAATTTCCAAAACACGTTACAACCGTTACTGTACTGAGGCCACATGCAGCAGAAGACACACTTCTGGGTCTGTCTGGACAGGGAGCATTTGAAGTTTGGCAAATAACTGAACCTCTGTCAGATCTGATGGACAGCATGCCCACAGCATGATGCTACCACCACCTTGGTTCATAATGGGAGTGCATTCACAGTGAGATGCAGTGCTAGATTGGAAATTGACTACTCACTTATTTATATTGTCCTGCTTTGTGTCGCTCTGTCTCTTAATATCCCAGTAAAATGAACTGCAGGTTGCTTGTTCACAGCCTCTTCTCCATCAGACTGTTTCTTTTGCAAACCCATCACACACATCTGGTGTGTGTGATGGGTTTGCCCTCTGCTGCAGCCCGTCTGAATTCACCCGTCATTAGTTCGGCAGTCAGAGCCTGTGGTGGGGGGGCATTAATGAACCCTGTCCCGCTGAGCGCACAGGGCTGCCTTGTTTTCCCTGGCTAACGCTTTTTCATCCTCTGCTCCTATTTCTCCACCACTGCAGCTCTTTTTCCTCCCTAACTCTTCCACTCTCTGCACTCTTTAGCTCTGATCTTTGCTCACCTCCCTCATTTATCTGGCCGTCCCGGCATGTCCCCCCGTCTCATTACTGCTCTCCCCAATCATGTATTCCCTCTTGTCTCTGTCTCAGAACTGTCCCCCCTCCATGAAGGAAACCCTGAACACTTCAAACTGACTTTAGGAGAAAAACATTCAGCTGAATGTTAGTCTGCAGGCAAAGGTCCAAGTCTCATTACTACTTTTCATTTTTCACTCATCTTGGCAGAATCTGGAGCTGCTTCTCTGTCCTCTGAAGTCTCAGCAGCCAAACATTAAACATGTCTTACATTAAATATAATGTAACTCATTTTGGATTCACATTAAAAATGGCTTTGTGTTTTTCCCTCTGTGACGGAAAACAATTTGTTATGTTTAACAGAAATTTAAGCATGAACCTTTTGTCACATTGCAGCCACACTGGATTTCATTGGGATTCTGAACAATGAATAAAATCTTTACTAGCTCTTATTATACTTTGATTTGAAAGCTAAAAATTGATCCTATAACTTTACATCCTCCTCCTTCACCATTGGGATGGTTCAGTCTAGCTCACAGTGATCATTTCTACTGGAAGAGTCTGTGTGTTTGTGTTCACACGGTTTCCAGATAAACAACATTTTGGGGTCTGGTTGACACTTGCGTTAATTTGTACTGTGTACTTCTCAGTGATGATGTAGTTGTTATGATGCTTGTTGCTATGGGTTGTTCTCTTTCTGCAGGTATAAAAGCAGACTCCAAGGTGTTGACTCTCCTCTTATATTTTTTCTGTCTCTGTGTCCATTACAGTTTAACCCAAAGTCATTCAAATTAAGTCTGATTCTCAGCTGGTTTTAAAGCTGTATCTGTTCAGATCTACCACTGCATTGCAGTAACATGAGATTTCATAACATCTCTGCCTGTTGCTGGCATAACTGGAAACATCACAGTTGTGACTTTTCTCTACTAATCTGACTGTAAACTCTTAAAAAATGTAGTAACTCAGCATATGTGAATATGGATGACATTAATTAGCACAAGAAAAGTTTTAAGAACAGAAGTATGAATGTTTTTGCTTAAAGTGTAGCATTGCATCCTTTTTGAGCTCCAGTGGAACCAGGTGGATAAAAGTTTTATGGATTTATCGTTTGGTTTGATGTGAGATTCAAATCCAGCTGAAAATCTGCTGCAAAGCCCAGTTTTGTTAACAAAAGTTTTGGAACTGTCTTTATGTGGTTTAAATGATGTGACACAAAATAAGACGAAATACTTATTTGCAAAGGGCTGAAATGTGATAAAGTTCAGGTGAGTAAAAGTTTTATTAAAGTCTGCAGTTACGATGCAGTGGAGAGACTTACCCCAGAATGCATTGCTGCACTTGCAGTGGAACATCTCAGCCTCCTTCACCTGGCATTCAGCTCCATTCTTGCAGGGGTTTGGCTGGCAGGGATTGTTCCCACATTCGCCCACAGCCACGCCGAACAGGCTGTCTCCGTTGGCCTCCTGGATGTTGAGCATGCGGTTGTTGACGTCCAGCATGCGGATGCAGCCCACCAGCCCCGCGATGACCCCGGTCCGCTCCCTGACGCTGAGCAGCAGAAACAAGTCAGGATGTCAGGATGGATGTTCTGCTCTTGCTAGAGGTCATCAGTCACCCTCTGATGCTCAGCAGCAGCAGCAGCAGCAGCAGCAGCAGCAGCAGCAGCAGCAGCATCTTACTCTTGCTTGAGGTCCTCCGTCACCCCTCCGATGAACAGCGGGGTGTCCAGGTTGAGGCCGTCTGTCCCGTGGGGACTTTCGCCTTGGACCTGCGGCTCGCCGTCCACACTGAGCATGCCGATCCGCCGGCTGCGTGTCACCACCAGCTGGTGCCAGCGACCCGGGTCGATCTGGACTTCGCTGATCACGGTGCCTGTTCCTGAGCCAGTGTTGAACCTGATGGATCAGATGATGATTAGTTATCTGACCCTGACCTTTGACCCCATCCAATCACTGAACAGATGCTGAGAACAGCTGGATGTGCCTCAACTTCCTCCTGCTGAAGAGAAATTGCACTTATTACCTAAAGAGGAATGATCTAGAATTATAGATTTAGAGTTATATATCTTGAGTCAGCTTCAATTGTTCCGGCTGGAAACTAGAGATCATGCTGACCTCTGACCTGAACCTTCAGAGCCACATAAAGACGGTTCCACAGTGGTTCTCCTATCAGTTGAAGAACATTTCCAGGATCAGAGGACTAATGTCTCAGCATCAGAGAAACTCATCCATGTTTATCTTTAGTGGCATCGATTACTGTAACAGAACCAGAACCAGTCATGAAGAAGCAGAAAGTGGAACATTGATCAACATATGTGATGTACCAAACCATACCAACTTTATTTATAAAGCACTTTAAAACAACCACAGATACAAAGTGCTGTACATTAAAACACAACATAACAATAAAAAATATATAAATAATAAAAAAATAAAAACTCTTAAAAAACAACCAAACATACAATTTAAAACTAGATCCCACTGGAGTTGAAAGCCAAGTAAAATAGATGGGTTTTAAAACGAGCTTTAAAATGTGTTTTGATGATGTTGATCATATTTAATGTGCATTGATGATTGATGATGGCATTTAATAAATGTGTAGCGGGCTGCACAGTGGACCAGTTGGTAGAGCTGTTGCCTTGCAGCAAGAAGGTTCTGGGTTCGATTCCCTGGTCTGTCTGCATGGAGTCTCCATGTCTCCCTGTGCCTGGTGGGTTTTCTCCAGGTTCTCTGGTTTCCTCCCACAGTCCAAAAACATGACTGTCAGGCTAATTGGTCTCTAAATTGCCTCTAGGTGTGTGTGTGTGTGTGTGTGTGTGTTTATCCTGTGTGTCTCTGTGTTGCCCTGCGACAGACTGGTGACCAGGTGACCCCACCTCTCACCTGGAACGTTAGCTGGAGAGGAACCAGCAACCCTCCAGACCCCAATGAGAGACAAGGGTGTTAGAAAATGGATGGATTTAATAAATGTAATGTTTATAGTTTGTTTCATGGTGACTGTATGATATTTAATGGTTTAAAGCACTTTGCTTGTTGCTGAAATGTGTTTTAGAAAAACTTAGACGTGGATGAGACAAAAACTTCCACCTAAATATAGCAAACTGAAATACAGCCCAACCTTTAATCTACCGATGCTTTGTTAGGGAAAAAGCCTCGTCATCACAGAGATTAGACATCGTGCATCTGCATCCACACTTGCGGCAATATTAGCTCAACCTGAGAGCAATTATCTGCCAAAAATAATTAGTTCTTTTCCCCACGTCTCAGATTTGTGAAGCTGTGAATGGGAATCTCACAGCTGTATTTCTGGAGCTGAGGCTCTTTGAGAGCAGCGGTGAGTAATGATCCCCTTTTTGCTCTGTGATTGATTTCATTTCAACATACAGATCCAGCCTGGTCAGGTTGGGCGAAGGGAGAACGCTCAGAGTGTTAAAATCTAAAATACATGAAAAGTTGATGGAGCTTGAATACAGGCAAATTTTTAATTAGTCTCATCAGTTGTCTTCAGAAGTTGCTGCCTTTCCAAAAATGGTCTTTATTAACACAATTCTGCTGGGGGAAGACATGAACACACACCATTATGGGATTATTGGTGTTTCTGCTGGTTTCTCAAGGGAAAATTGGCCAATTTGACAGAACTGGTCGCTGTCAGCTCCAGTCAAAGGGTGAAAACAGAAAATGTTGACAGAACTCCTCTTATTCTCCTCTTATCTTGTTTTGCCTGCTTTCAAACTACTTTATTTCTCACTGATCTGTGCATTTCTCTCCATACCTTCACTCCTTTTCAGGTTATTCTGCACTAAATTTGCCAGCTTGTTACCAGGAAATATGCAAGTTAAGGCAGCAAAACACACATTTGAAACAAGATGTTTTCATCTACTGTATAAAAATACATGTAACCTTTGCCAACATTTCTTCTGTTTGCTGGTATTTGGTAGAATTGTCTTAAAGATGGTACATTTTGGGTTTTGGCTATCATTGTGTGAAAGGTTTTTCTTGGTAGAACAATGTTACAATATATTCTTAAAACCTTTCCTGCAGACAATAAAGTTACATACAAAGCCAACATTATTTTCCTATAAAGAGATCAAATTTAACTGGCCCAGACTGACACATTTTCAGTTTTTCTACACATTTTCAAACTGATCCAGAATATTCTTTGGTTTTTAGGTGACTGGAAGCAGACCTATGAATATTCAGGAGCGAGACATCTGCAGACAAATTAATAATAATAATAATCAATTTAATTTATAATGCACATTTCATTAATAAAAATCTAAAAACATAAAATCAGCTATCAAAAACAATAAAAAAGACTGTCATTTAAAAGTGGAGTATTCTTGTCTAAAAAGTAAAGTTTTCAAGCCAGTTTTAAAATCAGACAATAATTGCGGGGATCTCAAATAGTCAGGGAGACAAATCCATAGACGAGGAGCCACAGCAAAGGCTGCATCACCCAGAGTCCTTAGTTTTGATCCAGGAAGGTAGAGAAGATTGCAGGCTTGGGATCGTAGGATCTAGAAGGTGAATCCAGTGAGGTTCTATATAGACAGTGATGGGTGATAAGTGCAATTTTATCCTATACGTAACAGGAAGCCAGTGAAGCCAGTGAAGAGAAGGTGTGATGTGATCAAATTTACGAGCTTCACCAGGATCCTGGCAGCTCTGTTTTGAATGTACTGAATCCTCTGAAGGTGTTTTCACTCCAATGAGCAGCGAGTTACAGCAGTCGGGTCTGGAGGAGACAAAGGCTGGATGAGGGTCTCAGCATCCGAGCAGGAGAGAGATGAACGAAGTTTGGAAATATTGCGAAGATGAAAAAAACTGGTTTTAAACAGGAGCTTAATGTGATTTTCAAATGTGAGATGAGAGTCGATTCGAACTCCAAGGTTTGTAACAACGGAGGAAATGGGAATGTCTTGTCCAGAGAATGAAATACTGGTCAGAGTCGAGGATTGAACCTGGTGAGGCGTCCGATCAGGATGGCCTCGGTTCTGGAACAGTTCAACTGAAGAAAGTTCTGGTTCATCCGAATCTTAATCTCCTCCAGGCAGGACGTTAGTGCAGGAAGTGGAGGTTAAGTAGAAGATGATCCCGTTCTAATGTAAAGCTGCAAATCGTCAGCATAACAGTGAAATGAAATGTTATGCCGATTGATGATTTTACCTAAAGGCAGCAAGTAAAGAGAGAAAAGCAAAGGCCCTAGAACTGAGCCCTGCGGGACGCCGCAGGACACACCAACGGTCTGGGACTTGGAGTTGCCTAGGCAGACACATCCAGCCTGTTAGAAAGAAAAGATTGAAACCAATCCAGGACAGATTCACAGAGACTGACTTCCACATGCAGACGATGTAGGAGGATGTTTTGGTCCACAGTGTCAAATGCAGCAGTGAGATCAAGGAGGACAAGAATGGAAGTGCAGCCAGTATCAGCAGCCATGAGAGCATCATTTGTAACTCTTAGCAGGGCGGCTCAGTACTATGAGCAGGACGAAACCCAGATTGAAATTTGTCATACAGGGAATTTCTTTGAAGGTGGCGCTGGAGTTGGGCAGCAACTGCCTTTTCCAGCACTTTAAAAAGAAAAGGAAGATGTGAAATAGGACGATAATTGGAAAAGGATTCAGGATCCAGAGCGGGTTTTTTTAGAAGGGGTTTGATGATGGCAGTTTTAAGAGACAGAGGGACATGGCCGGATTTCAGTGATTTATTTATAATTTGAGTAATTAATGGGCTTATTGCAGTGTGATTTGATTTTATAAGTGAGGAGGGAAAAGGATCAAGTGCAAAGAAAGAGGGTTTCATTCCCTTAAGGAAGGACTCTACCTCACTTTGAGCAACATCATCAAAGCTGTTCAGCCCAAAAGGCACAGAAGTAGAGGCCAGTCGGGGATCAGAGATACCAGAAAACTGAGATCTGATCGAGTTTACTTTGTTCTTGATAAATGATAGAAACAGATTGCATTGTTGAGTCGTATCTTCAGCGTAGATTTGTTTGTGGGGATTAAGGAGGTGATGGATTGTAGAAAAAAGCTGTTTAGAGTTTCCCGGACAACTATTGATAGTAGCACTGAGATCGCGCTTACCTGAGGGAAAAAGCATTTCTGATGTTCCCTGTATGCCTGTTTATGAACTGAGAGACCTGATTTTTTTACACGTCTCTCGATGGCGCGACCAGCGGTTTTCATATTCCGGAACTCATTAGTAAACCAAGGGCTGAACAGGAGAAAGACACCAGTGTCGACTTAAGAGGAGCCTGGAGCTCCAAAAGCTCCTGGAGAGATTGATTATAATGATCCACAGAGTCACTTACTGATAGGTGAGTAATAGCAGACAGAGAGTGAAGGTCGGAGGACAGAACCTTTTTCAGATCACGGAACTGAATAAAACGTTTTGCGTCCGGAACAGACAAACCTGAGGGAACGTCTAACGCGATGACACTATGGTCAGAAACACCCAGATCAGAAACAGATAAGTTGCTAATGCTTATAGTGTCCGTGATCACCAAGTCCAGAATGTGTCCCCTGTTGTGAGTGGGGGCATCAACATGCTGACTGAGATTAAGAGAGTCCAGAAGAAACTTAAAATCTGCCACCTAAGGAGAAGATGAGTCATCAATGTGAATAACATTTTTCACAGAGCAGCACAAAAAGAAGTGAGAAGGTCCTGCATCCCTGAAAGAAGTAAAACATGTGGTAAAGCAAAGTAATATCCGCCTGGAACGGCTTTTATGACTAAAAGCCAAACATTCAAAGGAGGAGAAGTCCTGGAGAGCCGGCTGAGACAGTTTTAGGTCACTGCGGTAGATTACAGCCAGACCGCCGGCCTGAGCGACGGGCCTCTGCAAGTAGCTGTAACCTGAGGGACAGAATTCATTCAGGGAGCAGAAAACGTTTGTGCCAGGTCTCCGTTAACCACATGAGGTCCAGGTTTTTCTCCAGGATCTGGTCATGGATCAGACAAGATGTGTTGGATAAGGGTTGGACATTGAAAAGTTCCACCTTAACGCTGGCTGGGATAGGAGCCTTTTGCAAAGGTCTCAACACAATTAACAATAATTTGTTAATAAATAAATAATAAAATGGGTTATGAGACATATTTTCGTCACAAACAGCTTTTAGTTGAATTTTTGAAAAACTGAAAATTGAATTAAGTTTTGACAGGAAATAGGATTTTTTGACCAACATTATGATGTCCAATGAGCTGAGGGATCAGTTACAGTTTGTTCAGCTACAAACCAACAGATTCACATTCATAGACAGTATTTATAAAGAGAGGAATTCAGATCAACAATGTGTTTCGAGTGAAATAAGTGTTTGATCCCTCAGAGACACATTATCCCCACAGTCAAACAGGGAGGTGGACCCATCATGCTGAGGGCTGCATCACTCCCCACACTGGAACAAAGTCAGCTTCCCTGGTCACTATATGCTTCTGAAAATTCATCAGTGACAGAACAGACCCAAAGTTACAGATGAACAGAAGCAAACCATCAGATTTATAGAGGAAACATGAGACAAATCTGAAGCTTTGTGAAGCAGGATGAGACAAAACTGCTGATGAATCTTCTTGTTCACCAGCAAAAGTTTCTCTTCCAGTTCTTTTCTGTTTTGCTTGTGAACTAAGCACTTAGTTCACTCAAGGTTTTTACATGAGGTGATGTTTCTGGGTTTCTGGTTGGTTCCACTTATCAAAATCTAATTATCAGGAAAAGTTTGTTCATTTACAGTTGAGTCAAGTTGCACGGAAGAAACGTTTATTTCAAACTTAACACCCAATCAATTCTGACTGCACTGTTTGGAGGATATATATGGAATCACTGCAATTGCATGTAAATATGAAACATTATATGTGCCCCAGATCCATTTCAGGAATCCAAGTAGC
Source organism: Micropoecilia bifurca (assembly GCA_903067075.1). Lineage (NCBI taxonomy): Eukaryota > Metazoa > Chordata > Actinopteri > Cyprinodontiformes > Poeciliidae > Micropoecilia > Micropoecilia bifurca. The sequence goes on from CAEGAF010112965.1 coordinate 11,647, forward strand.
CTCATGTGTTCAGACTGCTCAGATTTGTTTCTGAATGTCTGACTTTAACCTATAAATTGCCCAGAAGTCTCCTTGTCTTTATTTATTTCCTGGCTCTGCTGTTTTCTACATGTTTACTCACTGTAATTATTTGCCTCATTATCCTCAGCCCTCTGTTTTGCTCTTATTTACGTCGCCTCCCAGCTGCTGCTGCAATGACCTCGTTGCCTCATGGGGATCATTAATGTTTCATCACGGTTTTTTGCGATAAGAACGGATGGAGGAGGATGAAACCCTGTATTAAATTCAATCCAACAGAATCAATAAACGTCCTGCACTCACTTGAGCTCCACCCTGCTGTTGACCAGAGCCAGAGAGATGAAGTCTTTCTTCCTCATTTGGCCGTTGTAGAGCAGCAGGCCGTTCATCTCGGATGCTCTGAACTCCATGGCGATGCGGACCGTGTGGTAGGCGCTCATCGTCGGGAAGGCCAGGAACGACTGGCCACCAAAGGATGGGATGAAGTACCTGATGGCTGCGGACAAAATCACAAGCCGGTGCAACAATACTTTGTTACTGCGTAATGCATGGGCTTCTGCCACTTTCACCAACTCAAATTTAAGACTTTTTAAGACCATTAGGAATGAAATTTAAAACCTGCATAATTACAAAATCACAAATAAACAAATTCTATTGGTTGGCAACAGATGTGAGCCAATGAAGAAGATGAACAGCGTCCAGCCAACTGGCAACTTATATAAAAGTTGCCAACTGGCAACTTATATAAAAGTTGCCAGTTGACATAAAAAAGCTAGCTTTACCCTTTACTGTTAGCTTACCTAGTAAACTTTAGCAAGTTTTTCTATTAGCAATATGAAAAACTATTACTAACTAGGAAGAGTATATTAGCAGCTAGCTACCACTCAGATAGAAGTGAAAATGTCTGCATGTGACTCAAAAAGAGAAAACTATGTCGAATATACGATAAGAATGCCACAACACAGTTTAAGACCTTTGATTAACCATAATCCAGCTGATATATTTTTATACAAGGGAAATCTAAAATATCTCGTTATCTTAAGCTAACGTCTGCTTTTCTTTAAGAGTGACGGAAAACAGAATGTGTCATCTATAAAATGATGTCTTGTAAATGTCTGTTTAATGTAAACTGACACCAGGAAGAAAAGCTAATGCAGCTGATGCTAATGGGGATCTCAATAAAATACTTTTTTTTTCTTCAATAATTACACATTTCAATGAGACATTTTAAAATCGCATTTAACTTTCAGTACATACATGTAAGATGTTTTAAGACTTTTAAGGACTAATACTTAACAGGAGTCAAAAGTGCATAATTAACATAAGTGGCCCTGATGAATCACCTCGTCTCTATCAGTTTATTTAAAATGTTCAGCATTATTAATGGAAAGGAGTCAAATCAGAAAGAGAAGATTTTTTTATAGCAACAGGTTATGTTTCCGTCCATCTCGTCTTTTCTGTCCGTCTCTCCGGTCTCCTCCTGTCCTAATGACTTGATTGGTCTGGTGTGCATGCAGTGTGTGCAGCTTGTGAGTGTTTGTGATTTCAGTTAGTCACTTTAACTCAAAGACACAAAGAGATTCTCATCATCTAATACCCATCAAAGCAATTAGTGTAAATCATGTGAAGATGCAGCTGTGTGAGGTCGCTGCATTGCAAATCTGAAATCCCAAAGTGGGGAAGAAATAAAAAACAAAGAGTTTCTGAACAAGTTCTGGCTGATTGATGATTTTTCTCTGCAGAGCTTTCTGGATTTGGTGTTACCCTTGGTGAGCAGCAGCTCAGTGGCTGCACATATCTGGGATGATGAAACTGTCTGCATCACTGGAGATGAAGTCCAGCTGGCAGAGGGAACAGCCTGTGTCTGACTAAACATGCCTTTTTTATTTTAAATTGATTTAAAACCTATATGTACACATACAATCCTGATGTTCGGTTCTGTTGTGTGAATATGTAAAGCTCTAAATCGCCCAATAAATCCACATATGTGACCACTTGACATTTCACCTCCATGATCCAGCAGTAAATGGAGCCATCACTAAAACTGACACTCATGGTGTCACCTTCACTCCCAGCACTCAGCTAGAACCGGCAGAACAGCCAGTACTAAACTATTCACACCTGGAACTCTTCCACATTCACTTCTCAACCTCGGTGCCACACACCAAGGTTGGAAAGTGGGACACACAGAGTGTCTACTAAGTGTCTACTTAGTACTGCGTGTACTAAGTGTGTACTTAGCAGGCGACTAAGGGCGGTCAGCCTTACTGGTCCACTGTTGACATTCTAAGCTGGACAGACTGATGGTCAGGACAGACGGCTGTGTACTAAGGGAGCATTAGAGCAGATCCTTGCTGCCATCTCTGCTCCACACTGACTCAATAACCGGCTACATCTCCATTTTCTGTTATTGTAAACAGCCTTTAGTTTTTAATATTCATAAAAATATGTGCACATTTTGTAATAATTATAAATAAAATCCTACTCATTTTATATTTATATCGTCATACTTTTATAATTTTGTGATTTTTCCCACAATAGAGGAGATTTCTATCTCTATTTCAATATATAACACATCCAAGTAGTGGCAATTTTTATCAAACCAAAAACTCCATTAAAAATCCAATCAATAAGCCTCTGCTGCTCTGTGGTGATGATATATATGCAGGTTAAATAAGTACAATTTCCAAAACACTGATAGTTTGTTTTATTTTTTTCCTGTATTTACTGGGCTTTGGGCCAGTAAATACCCAGTGCATGCTGGGACTAAACCAGTCTGGACTTATAGAAATATATTCACAGTTCTTCCTGTCCAACCTAGTTAATAAAACAAAAACAAAAAACAAAAAGTGAAAATAAACAATTATTAGCCTACAAATTTACCTTCTAAATCACCAAAAATATAAAGTAATATAAATTTTAACAAAATTCTAAATGATAAAACAAAGAATAGGTAACAGCTTGAAGAGCATGAATGCTTTAAGAAATCATTCAAGGTTTTCTGTTTTTCTTGAAGCTGAGCTTTTTATCTAACCTTAAATATTTACATTGCATTAAAATGTTGTTTTTGCTACACACTGAAGCCCTAAAGGATAAAGTTTCCAAAGATGGTCCGTTACAATGCCTGAGAAGAGTGATTTATACAAAGCGAAGGACTTTAAACCTCTCTGAGATGTCTGAAATGTTTGCCTCCAGTGTTTCATGAACGTAAAGTAGCAGCAGAGCCTGAAGCTTCTGATTAAGTCTAATAATAAATGAGGAAAGTAAACCAGAAGAAAGATAGAAAGCATGGCTCACGTTTCTCACACACTGCTCCTCCTCGTCCTGCCAGGCACTTGCAGCTGAAGTCGTCGCCGTCGTCCTCACAGGTTCCCCCGTTGAGACATGGGCTGGAGTCACAGGGCTTCTGGGTCTTTGTCGGCCCGGTGGCAGCGAGCGGCGCTGAGGTGCTGCGCAGCAGTTTGGTGGGCGGAGCCTGCGTGGTGGTGGTCCGTCGGGCGCTGGCGGGCCGGCGGGTCGATCCCGGGGGGCGGCGGGTGGAGGAGGGGGAATGAGGCCTGGATGTGGGGACAGCAGTGCTGGTGCTGGTGCTGGTGGTGCTGGTGGTGCTGGTGGTGGTAAACAGTGGGATGGTGGACAGACCTGTTGGAAAAATGACAGTTTAAACATGTAGAGCTTAAGACTTTCAGCTCAAGAAAACCTTCAGTAAACTACCTCATGAATAAGTTTCTTTTTCTAAATCCTTCCACTTTGCTGTTGAGTCTACATCACATTACCATAATTAGTGAAGCGGATATTCTCTGCCGTTGGCTTCTTCACAGAGATGCTGGTGTCTTTGGAAGCCTTCAGCTGTTTCAGCAGCGCTCCCTCGATGTCCTCCACATTGTATCTCGTATCTACGATAAAGAAAAGGTTCAGGCATTCAGGACAAGGTCTCTGTGTATCGCTGCAAACACAGGACCTGAGCTCCTCTAATGTATATATCAAACAGCCCTGTGTGTGACAGGTGGAGGGTCTCTGCGGATCACTTGTCCTCCAGTCACTGCTGGTTCCACTTTCTGTTTTCCCCAGATGAATCGCTCGCCGCAGATGTTTGTTTTACAAGCCGTGGAGGGGAGACGTGTGAAGGACGCTAAATGTTGGCCATAAAATAGAGGAAGGAGGAGGGAGGAGAACGAAGAGAGGGGGCTTGGTTCTGTTTGCTGCAGACGGTCGATAAAACACCCAGTTATGATGTATCTACAACAATCTGAGACCAAATTATATTTGTAGGAGAAAAAAAGCCAAACACTTTTAAATGTTTTCTGAATCAACAGAAAGAGGAACTGAGATTTGATCATAAATTATCCCAAGTTCCTATAAGAAGATGAGAAAGTCTAAATCACTGGATGATTTTACATTTACTACAGAGGTAAAAATACAGGTTTAGTTTTATATGACATCAATAATAAATAGGTTAACAATGATTAGGCCTGTCGCAATAAGAAATAGTCTGTAGCATTTCCCCTCCATCTCACCATACAGACACAATCCATTACTCATCTCTTCTCCATTGGAAACAAATTGTGCTTACACATCTTCACCTCAAATATCTGGACAATCAAACCATGGACTTTTCAAATGTGTGTCAGTGAGATACTGGCTGACTGGTGGGGAAATGTAGGACTTTTATGCACATTTATATGGAAGATTTACTGTAGTACTGTGTATTAGGGGTTTCACCAATTAGTCGACTAGTCGATTCTTTTCTCTGCAGTGACTTTTTTCTGGGCCAGTCAACTAGTTGCATCACGTGACAAAACAGATTTTTACAAGGAAATGAAAGAAGATGGTCCAGGTGAGTCACCAGAAAGCTCAAATTGTATAAAAATGTAAATAATTTAACAAAGAGAAACTGTAAATTACAGCATAGGCTCCCGCAATAGGGCCGTTGCGCGGCTCGGTGTTTCGCGCGGCGCGGCGCATATAGAGGCTTTAGCTGCAGTATCAGGAGTCCGACTCCCGTCCTCCAGTCTCTGGGCCATCATATCTCTCTCTCTCTCTCTCTGCTCCCTTACAGTCAGATTGCTGTCAAATAAACTAGTTCCGAAAAAATACTTTAAAAACAAAGACTACCGGAGTAACGTGCTACAATGTGGCTCTTTGCATTATTTAGCCTCTTCAGAGCCTCATATGTTTTCAGTCTGTTAAAGATAGTTTTATTGATAGCAGT
>CAEGAF010112980.1:0-11589 GCA_903067075.1 Micropoecilia bifurca
GCATTAAAACATGGATAGAACTGTAACTACATTAATCATAACTCTTCTTCTCTTCAGTGTTTCTGTCAGTTTCTGGTAGTGCCATTCTGTGCTGCCTTCAGGATGATGGGACATCGGAGTATCATCCATAAAATTTCACCCACATGGCATTTATTGTGCAAATCAGAGCTTTCTGTGGAATAACAAAGTTCCACGTCCTTTTAATGCCATATAAATATGGGACAGAAACATGGATTATATAGACCTCTCTATTGATTATAGATTAATAGTTTTGCTGAACAGAAATGACAAAGAACAAATCTGGTTCTTAATCAAATCCTAATGAGTCAAATTGAAAGTGTCATGGAGTCATCAGCCTCATGACATTAACACTGACATGAAAAATAATATTTAAGAAATAAATCAAATCCAATTAAAACATAAATAAGTGATTAGTTCTTTAATGTTATGGTCTGTAAGATATATATATTCTCAGTACTAGATATGGTCTCAACAAACCCAGGACATTTCAACAATATTATTTTATCATTTATCTGGAAATAGTGTTTGTTTATTCTTGCCATACAGTCTGTATTAATTATTGATCAAAAGGTCTTGCCATACCAGTTTATTCCTCTATATTTACTTTGGTTTCTTAGTTTATTCTTGCATTTTGTTCTTCATTCATTTCCATTTAGTTTTCTTTGATTAGTATATCATCTCTTGGTTTATTTCTATGTCCCCTTTAGTTTCTTTCATGTTGCTACATTTATATCATCATTTATTGACGCGCACCATCATCACCTGCTGCGCCGCCTAATCAACACATGATGTTTTTTATATCATGTGTTAATTCTTCATTGCTCAGCGTCGGATTCTGTTTTTATGCCATAATTCACATTTTGCGCAATGTGCACGTTTTGTTTGTTTGTTTTACCGCATATGGTGCAGGGCGGTCGGGAAGCGTATCGATGGGGAAAAGGCATTTCTACATTCTGATTATTGAAATTTAAAAGTGCTGTGTTGTTCTATCACCCCGGTTTCATACCGGACCACTTATAGCTCCGGTGTTAACGCTATAAAATGAACGTTCTCTATCTAGTATCACCATGGAAGAATTTCTTTATTTAAATAGGTTCATTTTTCAGAGGGAGACACAGTGAGGGATCGTGATTTTAGCTACCAGTAGCAGGAGAGGAGCTGCGCCAAAAGCTAAAAGAAGCTACAAACACTATAGAAGAAGAGCTGCCATCGATACAGTTGCAGCAAAGCATGATTTAATATTACACAATAGTTTTACCATGTTGCTCAAAGTCTAAACTGGCATTGTTGAGCATTTAAGGTGTAAAGTTTACCTTCGACCAAACGCCCCCCTAAGGCATCCCAGCGCCCCCCTTTCGTTAAAGTGTCGCCAGCGCCCCCTGCCGTCCTCTGAGCGCCCCCTGGGGGGCGGCACCGCCCACGTTGAGAATCGCTAGTTTAATCAGTGGTTGATGTTGGTTCGATTGTAAGAATATTTAAGTTTGTGTTAGTACTCACAGGTGAAATAAGTAACTGTAACTTGGTATCAAATCATTAGAATAATGGATTATTCTTGGTTTCTTTTCAGAAATGTCTGTAATAACTCACATTATGATTATAATAAGAGTAACTAATAGGTTTTGATTATAATATTAGAAATTAATGCTAAACCAGAGAAACTAAAAAGTTATAAATGTGATTTTGACATTAAACTTGAAATGGTGTAACTGTAATTAAAGGTCACTGATGTTGTGTTGGAGGTAGATGGTAGGTGTTAAAGTTCAGGGGAAAGAGGAACTGATGGGAGAGCAGAGCTGACCAAGGCCTTATTGTTGAACTTTAACTTTCCAAAGTAAAGGTTGGACAGGAAACAGATGTAGGACTGTTGAACAACTTCCTTTAAACTCTGTTAAAATTCCTTCAGCAGCAGTCAGCAGTGTTATGATGAACACTGAAACGTTCAACATAACTTGTCGTCCTCTTTTTCTTTTTTCTTCTTCTTTCTCTTCCTCTTCCTTTTTTGGGTTTTATGACTGTGTCGGCTTTCATGTTACAGCAATACCGCCACCTTGTGGATCACACGACCATCACATCTAAAGAGTTTCCATACAGTGCCACTTGTCTTTGAAAAACGTAAAATATTTTGATAGTAACAACAGAAGACAGCTGAAGCAGAAAAGAGAAATACAACTAAGTCAAAAGACACACTAAATTATTGGAGGCAATAATCATCAAACATACTTTGTACAATAAAGATCAATGAAAATTAATTTATAGTGAATATTAAAGATTTTTTTTGTATATAGATAATTGAGAATTCACAACTGTTAATGAAAATGTACACTTAGTGCATAACACCACATTGTAATTTTGATTAAAATGTATTAAGGTAAACAACATCCACCCTTCACACTCTCTCTATACAGGATAAAATAATCCAAATCAATCTTCAAGTCCTTGTGAGAATGTTCTGAAAGGAAGTCCATGTCCGATCAGACTCTGTTAATGCATCAATTCTTCCCACTGGGCCACAACGCCTCTTCAACTGTCAGCATCAGCTCTGACAGCTCTGTTCAGCTCTCTGTGTAGCGGCCACTTGGAATTAAACAGCCAGATGCAGATAGTTACAAACGGGTGCAATTTAGTCTTGTAATTTCTTGTCATAGACACCGTGAAAACTGCAGCATGAAATGAAAAAAAATACAGCATCGTTGGATATGTTTAACTCAATAGAATGATTTCCAAGGCTTAATCATTAAGAAATATAACTGGACTTGTCTTCAAGAGCCTTTTAAAATAAGTATAAAACAAAATTAAAGCTGCAAGCAGCGTTGGAGACCCTCGCAGCTCAGATCGCTTCAGCTCCATCAGCGCCACTCACTCACCACCGTAAACACTCTCATGCAGTTCCCACACTTATCCCATATACGCTGATGTACCATCATGTTGTTCTGCTTCATTAAATACAGGTTGAAATCTACATGAGCCACAGAGTAAAAGGAAGAAAATCAGTGGGAAAACAAGTGACTTCCTGTTGAAAGGAACAGAGGTTGTGGTGATGTCACTAATTGGCCATGTGATGTGATGAGCTCTGGTCTGTGATGATACAAATTAAGTTTGATGCTCTTGGGAGATTATATGGGGTATTATTTCACCTTTATGTTTCATGGCGAACAGTCAGACTTGAGGCTTAGCCACACCTACATAATTTGATGTACATCTATTTTTTACGTCCTGTCAAGATGTACATGTATGCCGAATTTTGTGATGGTTGGCAAAGCATAGTTGGGACTGATTTTTAAAATGATTAGGGAGCGCTGTGGAGGAATTAGGCCACAGCCACCAAATATCGAACTGCATTCCTGTCAGGTGCTGGACAAGGATCGATCACAGTGAGTTTGGTCCAGCTTGTTCGAAACGTGTGGAATTTATAGCCAAACGTTTGGCAGCGGAGTGACCTGTCACTGCGCCACACCACCATTGCCACGCCGTCCACTGAAAACTCTTGGCACTTTAAGGCAAGAGAGAACAATTAGTTTTATGTCATCTGACACAAGATCACCCTGATTAGGCTAAGCGGGTCAGACATGTAGCTTTCCAAGTGAAAAAAAGTTACTTCCTGTTCAGAGGGGGAGTGGCTTGGATGACGTCAGACTACGACAACATAGGATTGTCAGGGATGCAACCAGGATCATTCATGCCACGTTTGAGGCCAATTGGCCTTTTTAAAAGAATGTCATAATGTTTTGTTTGCGTTAGCCACTACGCCAAATTTGCTGCTCTGCCATGACACCTGAACATTTATAAAACCTAATTTTTGATAACTTTTAAATGTCCTACCCCTTAACTGCATCCTGGCCAAGTATGGCCAACCAATAAGTAAAAATCCATAGGAGGAGTTTGTTAAAGTTCAATGTGAGTAAAAATGAAAAATGGCCAACATTTGCCCCATGACACAAAATGGCCATGTCCCATGCATTTTAGGGGAAAACTCCAAGAGACTTTTTTTTGCTAAAGTCTCTGTGTGTGGTTCTCCAGCTGCACAGCAGCACAGAGGAAGACACTCCAGAGAATCATAAAATCTGCCCAGAAGACAATCAGCTGCTCTCTGCCTTCTCTCCAAGAACTCAACAGATCGGCTGCCTCAGGAAAACATTTTATAAGACTCCTCACTCCAGGTCACCATTTGCTCCAACTGGCTGCAGATAGAGGAGCATTAAAATAAGGACAAACAGACTGAAGATCAGTTTTTACCCAGAAGCCAGAAGGGCATTAAATGCACCTAGAACAATTTATGACCCAGTTTTGTTATAATCCATGTCATTTTATTGAATGTTTATATAACAACAATACAGTTTGTCACTATTTTTGCTATAAAATATGCCAGAAAAAAACAAAGCATCAAGAAAAATGTTCCATATCTCTCAGTATCCAAATGTCTAGAACTAAATGATCACTTTTAACCAAATCATTTTTGTAGTGAAACTCAACATAGGACACACATGGAAAACAATACTAAAGCTTTTCACCTGTGTGAGTCATCATGTGAAGAACTAAGCTAACTTTGTCAGGAAAATTTTTCCCACAGGTCACAAATGAAAACGGCTTTTGACCAATGTGCAACTTCAAGTGTTCAGCTAAATTCTGTTTTAGACTAAAATGTTTTCACCGTTATGAATCTTCATGTGACGAGTTAAACTAACGTTGTAACTAAATCTTTTTCCACAGATCACACAAGAAAACATCTTTTCACCTGTGTGACTCATCATGTGTTCAGTTAAATACATTTTTCTACTAAAACCTTTTCCACAGGTCATACATGAAAATTTTTCACCAGTGTGCATCATCATGTGGTGAGTTAAATGCTGTTTTTGACTAAAACTTTTCCCACAGGTCACACATGAAAATGGCTTTTCACCAGTGTGAATCATCATGTGACGAGTTAATTCCCGTTTTCCCCTAAAACTTTTCCCACAGTTCCCACATGAAAACGGCTTTTCACCAGTGTGAATCATCATGTGCTGAGTTAATACCTGTTTTTGACTAAAGCTTTTTCCACAGCTCGCACATGAAAACGGCTTTTCAGTGGTGTGAATCATCATGTGCAGAGCTAAATTCCGTTTTAGACTAAAACATTTTCCACATGTCACACATGAAAACGGCTTTTCACCAGTGTGAATCATCATGTGTTCAGTTAAATTATGTTTTCGACTAAAAACTTTTCCACAGTTCCCACATGACAACGGCTTTTCACCTGTGTGAATCATCATGTGCTGAGTTAAATACCGTTTTCGAGTAAAACCTTTTCCACAGGTCACACATGAAAATGGCTTTTCACCTGTGTGACTCATTATGTGCCGATTTAAATTATGTTTTCGACTAAAACTTTTTCCACAGGTCACACATGAAAACGGCTTTTCACCAGTGTGAATCATCATGTGCTGAGTTAAAGTCCGTTTTAGACTAAAACCTTTTCCACAGTTCACACATAAAAACGGCTTTTCACCTGTGTGAATCATAACGTGCCGATTTAAATCTCGTTTTAGACCAAAATTTTTTCCACAGATCACAGATGAAAAAGGCTTTTCACCCGTATGAGTTCTCATGTGAGCATCAAAAACAGATTTGTAAGTGAAACGCTTTTCAGAGATGGCACATGAGAAAGGTTTTCTTCCTTCCTGATTTTGGTTCTCAGCTTCAGCAGCTTCCTGGAAGATGACTTGGTTCCTGTTTGGTTCTGATTCAGTGTGGGATGTTTGTTCATCAACAGGAACCACCATGCAGGAATCAGTCTCCTGTTTTAATTCAATCTGTTCTTCACCCTGACTGCAGTAAACTTCTTTCTCTTCCACTTTTATCTGCTGATGTTCTAGATCCTCCTGCTCTTCTTTTATCTGATGATCTTCTGGTTCTTCCTGTTCTTGTTTCACCTGCAGAAGTTTTAACTCCTCCTGGTCCAGAGTGGATCTCCTCTTCTGGTTATAAATGTTACACTGCAGGGAATCTGGAGATGAAAACAGCAATTGTTAACTTTATCGAAGTAAATAAGAGAAATTGTTCATCGTTTCTGACAGAAATGAAAAAAAGGAGAAAAAACCCACACCTAAAAATTCAAGCACGTAGAGAGAGACAGATCAGTCAACATATCCAGCTGACATTTGGAGAATTCTAAAATGAAGGGATTTTAAAAAAAATGTTCCAAAACTAATTGTAGTAGGGATTATTGTTAATATTTAACACCAAATGTTATTATTTCAAGATATTATTTATTTGAAGCTATCATTTATTTTTATTTCTTTGAATTATATTAAAATTTTATTTTAGTCCACTTAATACTTTACATTTATTTACAAACATGAGCTTATTTGTAGGTTAATAATTGTTTAGATTTTGTTCCTTTGTTATTTACTTTCCAAAGTTAGACAGGAAGAACTGTGGGTCCATTTCTGTAAATATAGGTACTGGTATTGGACCAGCATGCACTGGGTTGGGCCTGTAGGTTTTGACCAGAGCAGGAGAGGAAACAATGAAAAGTAGTGATGATGAGATGAAGCTTCATGAAGCCCTGAGGAACTACATCCAATCACTGGACTCCTGAGCTGATGCACCTCGATGCTTCATACGCTCTACAGTGACATCAATATATGTAAAATAGGCAAAACAACATGAAGCCTTACAATAAATAAACAAGTAAAAGATGTTTGTGATTCTGATACATAAATTCAGATTAATCTTGTTGTATGAAACAATGGCTGGATCAAAAAGAAAACTGGACACAAACAGGAGAGAGAAAGATGTGATTGGCTTGTTACTCGCTATGTCACTATGGACAACAATTTATTACTAAAAATTAAAACTAACTGCTCAGGTTCAGGTGAGTTCTCTGGTTTACGTCCTTCATAAAAATCCTCCTGGATTACTCGACACATCACTAATGAAACTCTTGATTTTGGTTATTTGTTTGTCAAACTGGGAAAATAAACTATAAAAGAAATCTTAATTGAACTTCTTTTACCTACGTACGAAGCATCACCTCAGTGCAGCAGTGGCTGGTTGGTTGGACTTTTATAGGATATTTTGTTTGACAAACAATCGCCACTACAATTTATTACAAATTATTACATTTTGCAGCTACTAACACCGCTATTATCAGTTTATGTTGCTTGCTTTACTAACCTTGTGCTGCATTGTTCATATTTCCCGTTTTCAAAAGCAAGACTCAGTAGTTAAAGGAGGAGAGTCATAAAGAAGCTCACTGCCTCCATTTTCTCTCTACATAAATAAGTCATTCCTAACAGCGTCATTGTCATGTTTGCGTCCATTTACACGTTAACAAAACATTTATACGGGAGCGGAACATTTACTAAATGATCTTCATACAAAAAGCTTCTACATTTAGACCTTAACCTTCATCCAATCGCTGCTGTTTCCTACCTAAACGGTGTAAGATGATCCGGGGAGTCCGGGATAAATCCAGCAGTCTGCGCTGATCATCCATCTCTTCCTCCGACTTGACGATGATTCCTTTAAACTCTGTGAAAGTTTCTTCAGCAGCAGTTAACCGCTAGTTGATAAACTCGTTTAAACTGAAGATATTTTTAGAGAAACACTGAAACATTCAACTAAACAGACCGTCCTCTTTTTCTTCTTCTTCTTTCTATTACTCTTGTTCTTCTTCGGTGACAGTTTTATGATTGTGGGCTTCCATGTTATTGCATTACCGCCACCTTGTGGATCATAAGATCATTACATCTAAAGAGTTCTCATCCAGTGCAACTTGTCTTTGAAAAACGTAAAATCTTTTAATAGTAACAACAGAAGACAGCTGCAGCATAGAAAAGTAGAAAAAGACACACTAAATTATTGGAGCCAATAATTATTGGGCTGCATGAAGATAGCAGAGATTTAACTGCATTTATCACACATGAGGATATTTTCAGATTTTACAGAGTTTCTTATGGCCTTGCCTCCACTCCCTCAGCATTTCAAAAGATGATGGCTGAGATTCTAAAAGATCTTCCAGGTGTCCAGAATTACCTGGATGACCTCATCATTTATGGTAAAACTCCTGCTGAGCATGACAGCAACATGATCGCTGTCCACCAAAAGCCCAAAACAACTTGTCTTGTGCTAAATGAAAACAAATGTCATTTCAGAAAGACATCTTTACGTTTTTTGGGTCCTGTCATAACTGCAGATGGCATTCTCCCAGACAAAGAATACGTTAACGCTTTCAAATGCTCCTCCACCAACCGATGCTGCTGCCTTGAGATCCTTCCTTGGGTTGGTATCTTGGTACTCCAAGTTCTTGCCCAATTTTGCAACCATAGTAACATCTATGCATTCTTGTGGAAGAGGGACAAGAAACGATATATGAACAGCAGAAGCACAGACAAGCTTTGAAGAAATTAAGCAGCTTCTGGTGAACAGCCCTGCTCTTGTACTGTTTAACCCTTCTCTATGTATTGCTATATCCACTGATGCCAGTGATTACGGACTAGATGTCTTTGCCCAAGTTCAGCCTGATGGAACAGAGAAGCCTGTGGCCTTCGCTTCTCGCACACTGTCTGCAACCGAACAAAGAATGTTGTTCGTTTGGTTTTTGTGGTACTGAAAAAGCCAATATGAACCAATGGCACTATAAGCCCAACTTTTTCTCTTATCCTGGATTTTGTAATCTTACTGTTATGAAACAGCCTTCTGGTGTTTCCCAATCCTGATTTGGATCATTTCAGTGCAACAAAAAAGCAAAAGGGTTAATCTGTATGGAGGTGAGCTGGTTTTTACAGCACTGTATAAACCTCTGGCTAATGAATGCTGACATCAGCTAACTTGTGATTTGCTAGATAAGATCCAGCAGTTAAACGGGTCAAAGTTGAAAAGTTTCTACAAAATATTTCTTCTTAAATAAAGAAATGGGCTGGTGAAGGTATTGCCTAGTTTTCTGTATATAAAATGGCCTGTACTTTACTCATTTCCCCATTAGCACCCAAACTACTGGAAAGTAGCGACGGCTGCATTCAGGTAGTCTGACAGAGGCGAGACCAGTATGCAATGAGGACAAGAAAAATTATTACAAATAGTTACCTTACTTAACAGATTCATTTACCCAACGTGATGTAGCATTTAAGCTAACATTAGCTTATGTTTAATTGGGACAAAAAGCTTAAGCTTAATTTACTGAATGCACTGAGTTAATGTTATCCAACATACTAAATGCTAACATACCGCAACATGTAATGATAGAATTTAAGCCAATATTCGATTTTTAGCTAATTTTTACCTAAAAACTAAACCTCCCTTATCTAATGGGTTAAGTCGTGCTAACCAACACGCTAGTGTAAGCCAACATAATATTGATATTTAAGCTAACGGTTTTCTTTTTGACTAACGTTAGCTTATACATTCTTATTACTGCACTATGGGTTAAATGTTAAAAGTCATTGCTCTCTTTAATTCTAAAATTATTCTATATATTATACTTCACCTTTGTAATCATGATTCTGCACTTGAACTCAAATATTTATGCAAATTTAAGCAGTAGCGTTCAGCACTCACTTAATTTCCAACAGAAATGCAAGTGATTAAGTGGCTTTGTAAGAACTTAATCAAACATATCTATATGTAGGGATTAAATTAGTTTCAACTATAAAAGAAGATAGTGATCTTTAATAGAAAACAGCCACAGCAGGAAATAGAAAAAATATACAATTAAGACAAGCAACACTTCAAATTATTGGAGACAATAATCACATACTTTGTACAATCAAGAACAATCAATGATGGAAAATATGTTTATATTGAATATTGCATTTTCTAAGTAAAAGGGCAGGTTAATTTATTTAAAAAGCTTTTACATGACTGGTTGATATAAATTTGAGCGAATAACAGCATCAGTTTCAGTCTAGTTTTGCTATAAAGACAAACCCAAAGAATTTTTTTAATACAGTAAATTTAAAAGTGGAAAACAATTACTGAAAATATACAATTAGTGCACAACAGCACATATTTTTTTATTTAAAATGTATTAAAGTAAATCTCCACCCCACACATTCTCTCCATTCAGAATACCAATCAATCCTTCAAGTTCATATTCTACATCTCTAAGTGTCCAAATGTCAAGATCCAAATTATCACAATTTATAAATTGGAAAAAGTTACAATTTTCCCACTATATAGACAACAAAGCCCTCCAGTGTATAACTCCAGTTTCCACCTAAAAGACTTTTATAGTGAATCTCAACATAGGATATATATGGAAAATAGTTCTACAACTTTTCAGCTGTGTGACGCCTGATGTGCTGAGTTAAAGTAACTTTGTGACGAAAACCTTTTCCACAGAACACACATGAAAACGGCTTTTCCCCTGTGTGAATCAACATGTGCTGAGTTAAATCGTGTTTTCGACTAAAACTTTTTCCACAGTTCAAACATGACAACGGCTTTTCACCTGTGTGATTCATCATGTGCAGAGTTAAATTCTGTTTTTGATTAAAACTTTTTCCACAGTTCACACATGAAAACGGCTTTTCACCAGTGTGAGTCATCGTGTGCCGAATTAAATGATGTTTTCGACTAAAACCTTTTCCACAGTTCACACATGAAAACGGCTTTTCACCAGTGTGAATCATTATGTGCTGAGTTAAATCCTGTTTTTGACTAAAACATTTTCCACAGGTGACACATAAAAACGGCTTTTCACCAGTGTGAATCAAATTGTGTCGAGTTAAATCCCGTTTTCGACTGAAACCTTTTCCACAGTTCACACATGAAAACGGCTTTTCAATATTGTGAATGATCATGTGTTCAGTTAAATTTGTTTTTTGACTAAAACTTTTTCCACAGGTCACACATGAAAACGGCTTTTCACCTGTATGAGTTCTCATGTGAGCATCAAAAATAGATTTGAAAGGGAAACGTTTTCCACAGGTCACACATGAGAAAGGTTTTCTTCTTTCCTGATTTTGGTTCTCATCTTCAGCAGCTTCCTGGAAGATGACTTGGTTTCTGTTTGGTTCTGATTCAGTGTGGGATGTTTGTTCATCAACAGGAACCACCATGTAGGTATCAGTCTCCTGTTTTAACTCAATCTGTTCTTCATCTTGACTGCAGAAAACTTCTTCCTCTTCCACTTTTATCTCCTGATGTTCTAGATCCTCCTGCTCTTCTTTTATCTGCTGATCGTCTGGTTCTTCCTGTTCTTGCTTCACCTGCAGAGGTTCTAACTGCTCCTGGTCCAGAGTGGATCTCCTCTCCTGGTTCCATGGCTCCTCCTTAACGTTATGTACCAGACAATCTGGACAAGAAAAGATAAAAAAGAGGATATGTTTATTTTATCAAAGTAAATGAGAGAAGAAATTTATTGTTTATTAAAGAAATCACAAAATGACCAGATTGAAAAAAAATAATTATTTTTACTCATTATGAAATTATTCATTTCAAAACAGATGCCAAAACTAATTTAGGCATTATTGTTAATTAAAAGTACATTTTATTATTTTTAGGCAATTCTTATATTGAAGTTATTCTTTATTTTTATTTCTCGTTCACTTTATATTTTGGTGGTTTATTCACAGAGTTTATTTGTAT
>CAEGAF010112989.1:0-36848 GCA_903067075.1 Micropoecilia bifurca
CACACACACACACACACACACACACACACACACACACACACACACACACACACACACACACACACACACACACACGAGCCTGGAATCCCTGCAGGGCCCGTATTTCACTCAAGTTTCACAAACAGTAATCAAGCAATCCAGTGTGTGAAGCTGAATTGCTGCTTCTAAAATTGCCAGCGTTCCTCAACCCCTCATTGTCAGCGATAACGACGAGAGCCGACAGCCGACAGCCGAGTCAGACACAACAAGGTGCAGCAGCGCGGCGCACTGCGCCTCATTCAGGGGAGAAACTAAGCAGAAGGTGCAGATCATACTCATGTAGACGTTAATATGTCTGAACTCTGACATATGAGCAACATTTATAGTTATTGTTTGATCCACTCCTCCTGCTCTGTCTGATCGTCTGTCACCACTTATGGCTCCTTAAACACACTGCCTCACACAGATGACTGTATTTTTGTTGAGTGAATCATCTCACCTCAGCTCACAGTGCAGCCATTTAAAGATGTGTGTGTGTGTGTGTGTCTGTGTGTGTGTGTGTGTGTGTGTGTGTGTGTGTGTGTGTGTGTGTGTGTGCGTGCGTGTGTGTGTCAAGTCTGCAAACAAACTCTGTGGTTTATACTGATCAGCAAGTTGGGAAATCCTGGGCTGTGGAGAAATGCTGCAATCTTTTCTGAAAGCCACATAAGCAACAGCTTAGGAGTCATGTCTGCTGTGGGATCAAGCTGAGCTGCAACTTAAACACAGATATCAGCAAACTGACGACTCCTCCTGGTTTTTGTTTACAGGACTTCACACAGGACCCATAAAAACTGGGTTATTTTAGTAAAACTGGAAAACCAGCTCCACTAATTTAAAACTGTGAGCTGTTTAGTCATGTGGATTCAAAACACCTGCTAATGTTTTTGCTTTTTACTTCTCAACGGAACACAAACGCGTCTAATACTGGCAACTCTAAGAAGAAATATTATTTATTTATATGGCCACTGCAGCTCACCACCCAGGGCGGCATTGCTGCAGAGAGAAGCATCATCCCTTTAAAAAAACTCTGTCAGCCAGATGGGCCCCAGCAGGCTGACTGTTACTCCTTTGTGTTTTCTTATACATCTGCTGAGGTTTATAAAACTTAAATTCCACAAAATAACACGTGACAGAAGAAAATAAAATCCTTCAGTTCTTTTTAAATACAGATCTAAGTTGGTATAAATCATACATATATTTCCCATTTTGAAATTTGACGGTAAATGTGGGGGCTGGAGGGTCCAAACAAATATTTTTCCAATGTGAGATGAACATGTTCCCTTAACACATGGCCTCAGAGATTATTTTTTATCTCCATCTCCTGACTACTACTGTTCAGTAGCCTTTTCTCTGATTGGTTCTAACATTCTTTAGTCTTCGTGTTGCCATGGTAGCAGGAATACTGATGAACCAAATGAATTTTGGGAATTACAGAAACACAGCTAATGTAAGATTACTGGCACCAATTGACAGGATCTCGGTTGAAAGAGGTCAGTCACTCTAAAGGCTGTGAACCCTTTAAAGTTCACACCCAGGTTACAAATTTAGATTTTAGTCATTATTTTGTGGAAATCAGTTGAAGTTTTCTCTTGGTGATTTCTTTTGCTGTCAAAAAAGTAACATTTTGATCATGATTGATTTGCAAAAACAACAAAAAGGGTAAATTACTCTTGTTATTTCAGGCGCAAGTAGTGACACAGTTGATCAGCTGCAGCTGCTCATAGAAAGTGGCGAGCCTCTAATTCTACTTTTTACTTTTTATACACACAGTGTAAAATGTCAGAGTACGGAGACGAATACTGTGGCTTCACCTGTCCAGGTGGAAGGCTGCGATCTCTGCGTTGTGTCTCTGGAAGTCCACAAAGTAGAAGAAGTCCCCTGGAGTTTCCTCATCTCTCTGCTGCCTGCAACACACACACACACACACACACACACACACACACACACACACACACACACACACACACACACACACACACACACCAATAAAGATGTCACTCACATTAGTCTGCAGTGTGTAATCAACGAGACAAATACTGTAATTCTCCCAGCCTACTGGATAATTTAACCAGATATAAATTAAGGCAGAACATGGGGTCACAGTGTTTGCTGTGATTTATTAGATTTCTCACAGACCAAACAAACCCTGAACGTCTCTGAGTCTGTTGGAAGAGCCACGTCACTCTTCATCACCTCACCTCATCGGTTTAAACATCGCTTTGCCAAAGTTGCTCATCTTCAGAGCCAACTTCAGGTGATGGCCACTCGGTTTCACCACTGCAAGACAGACGGAAATAAGATGATTTCCTGAAAGACTCCTTCTGTTTGTTTGGTTTTTGTTTTTTTCATGTTTCAGATAATTTAATAAAGGTTCATATCAGATGAAGGTACAAACAGCAGCTTTCAGATGGTGGTTTCTTATAAGGAAAAGAGCAATCCAAGCCGACCAGACCTTAGATTTGTCCTCTGCTTTGGCTCACGTTTTGTCTTTTAAATGTTTAAATATGACTTGCTTAATGGGTGAAAAAAATAATTCACATCACTGTATGTGTCACCATGAACTGGGACGGTAAAAACATCAACAGGAAAATTTCAATTTGTTTGAGTTTTGAGAACTAGAAAAAACATATTTACCTTCAAATTGTAGTTTATTTTGAAAAAAAAAAAAAAAAAACTTCGGGCAAGTCATTTACGGTAGTTAATACAGAGCCTATAAGAACATTCATTCCCTTGTTCATTATTATTTTTACTTCATAATTTGGCTTTCTTGACAGAAATAAATTGCAAAAAACAATTTTTAATGTCTAAGTGAAAATGATTTCTACAAATGAATGACAATGAAATAAAAATGTGTAATATGAAATCAGAAATTAAGTAAATATTCACACCCATTGAAGTGACTGACCTAATTCAACAGAGGTCCAGTCAACTGGTGCTAGTAGTGTCACATTGAGTGGACTGGAAATCAGCTCAGTGCAGTGAGTTTGACTGTAGCATAAAGACAGCTCTGTCTGGAAAGTTCATCAGTATTTCTGGCATGAAAACTAAAGAAAACTCCCAACCAATCAGAGGACGGTTTATTGAAAGGTAGAAGTCAGGGGATGGACATAAAAATATTCTAAGGTCCTGAACATCCCCTGGAGTTCTGTTAAGTCATACATCAAAAAGTGGAAGAAAAATGCAACATGAGTAAATCTTCCTAGATGAGCCTGACATCACAACCTGAGATCAGGAAGAACGCACCAGTTCACCATGACAACGCTGAAGGAGTTACAATCTTCAGCAGCCATGGCTGAATTCTGAATATATCTCATGTAAAAGATTTTAACAACTTAGCTCATAAACAAGCTTATTCATGCATGATTTTAACTTAATTTCTTATTTAATGAAAACAGTGCAATTGTGAAATTGTGTTTATCTATATCAGTAGAATACAGACAAAGATTTGTGAACCTTTGTAAGGCAGACATAGATACTAACTGTTGGAAAGACACATGGGAAAAGACTCCATGGTAACGAGGAAGACAATTTTTCACCACCAGAGGAGACTCAGTTTTCATTTTGACACTAAAGATGATTTTTATCAAACAAACAAAATTCTTTTGATTATGATTGATTTCCAAAAGTAATAAAAGGGAAAAATCTCCAATGGGATGAATACATTATACCCAGGGACTGTATCTAAGCTTTTGGCTCGATGAACCTGAACTCAACGTCTGTAAATCACCGTCGTTCTTTGCTGTCTGTGTGATAAAGTGAGTTGGTGTTTGGTCATCCAGCCGCTGCGTTAAGCCTGTATATTACAGCGCCAGCAGCACAGCCCGACTAACCACACACCGCGCTCCACTGAGATCCAGGGTATTATTAGTTAACAATCATTCAGAGTTTACTTTCAGAACCGTTCTGGAGCAGAATCAGAGGCTCGCCACTTTCTATGAGCAGCTGCAGCTGATCAACTGTGTTACTACTTGCGCCTGAAATAACAAGAGTCTATACTGCAGCCTAAATTTAAACAGAATCTGCAGATTGTTCTGGTGTTTATTTCTTTCTGGCAGAGATCGGGTTTGTGTGGTCACCCGCTTTATTGTGCAGGGATAAAGCAGGGTGTGGCACAAATAGGACAAAAACACTGAGAATAGACTTTTTTTTCAATGTAATTCTCATATTTCCAGCTGAATGGAATAGAATAGTACCTCAAGATCACTATCTATTTTTTAAAACTGCAGTGCATAACTTTTTAAAAAATGTTTTTTACGTATTTGTTAAAATTATTATTATGTGTGACATTGTAATATAAGATATAACTTGTGAAAAAATCCAGCTCTTCTGCCTTCTCCCAGTAGTAAGTGACACCCCACTCAATCAAAGACAACCAATCAGAGCCAGGAGGCGGGTCTTAGCACTGTCAGTCACTCTCATGTTCGCCCTCTCCTCTTTGCTCTCTGTCATGTTGCACCTGGTTCCCCACAACATAACCTGCTACCAATGCTAACGATAGGTAGCTTAGGCACCGATGACAGTGGAAAAGGTTTTTCCTGTAGTGGTGAGTTGTTTCTCTGCCATTAGCACATTGAGCAGCGTTTTTTACAAGCTTGATTGACAGCGTTAAACCCCACCTCCTGGCTCTGATTGGTGCATTTCTTCAGACGGCAATAGCAGCTCAGGGAGGAAGTGGAGGAGATCTCTGATTATACTGTCTGTACATGCTGACAGTTTGAACAAATATTTTTGCAAAAGTTACAAAAATATTTGAAACTTTTACAAATGTATTTTCCTCTATATCTTAGAGGAAAAGTAGCAGATGAAACCCTCTCTAATCTCTGCCTCTGAAACAAACCAGCGTTTTGGTGTTTTTGGCCTGGGATGAGCCTCCAATCAGAACCATTTTTTGTCAAAAGAAAAGCAACACGGACAAAGACATTTCTGTGTCAGTGAGTTAGTGTGAGACGGTGCCAAGCAGCAAAGAGACGACAGGAGACAAACGGGAAACAATGAGGACAATGTGGATGAACTATAGAGCCGAAAAACTTAACATGCAGGAATAAAGATCCCTGGACAGAGCAGGGCGATAAGTCCATTTGATCCATTAATACAATTTTTTTTAATTTATGATTTTACTTTTGGAAAATCATATTTCAGAGTGATGTCAGCCCATGGCGAGTTGAACCAATGCGTTTTAGAGTTTGGACTTTAAATTCAGGTCAACTGAACAAAAGCAAAAAATATAAAAATATTCTGTCATTTATTGTATCTTTTTAAGAGAAGAATGGAAGGGGGGAAATAGATTAAAATCAGAAATTGGATTCTGTATGAAAAGTTCAGATTTTACTTCTTAGCTACATCACTGAGCCACCCGACAGCCTCTGGGTAAACACCAGTGACGAGTTGAACAAACCTTGAGTGCAGTCACACGCTCCTTTTAGAGCTTTCTCATCCTGGGTGTAATCTGGAAGAAAAAAAAGATTCAAACCCAAATGTTTCAGTTTGATGTAAAACAAAACTCATATACAAGAGCAAAACCAATAACTGTTTGTTTTTATTCTGGAAAATGAATTATGCTGACGATTTTAATTAGGCCGTAGTGCAAAGAGATGTCAGTTTAGATGAAGGTCAACTGATCCCTCTTCTTCCTCTTCCTCTCTCCTCTTTTGTTAAACAAGTGAACTCTTGCGTTTCCAGTGGAAATGCCATTTTTATTTCCCTTCACCTGCGCCAATGATGGTCATGTTCTGCATGTCGGTGAGAAGCTGGAGGATGGCAGGATCGTCTCGGGCGTACAGGGCGTAGCGGTTGATTCCCAGGTGGAACCTCAGCCAGCTGGCCTTGGGATCATAACTCATCTTTTGCTCCATCAACGAGATGTTGGTCAAAGTAGCTGCCTCTTCGAAGAGCTTCTTATGTCTGGAGAGAGTCAGACAATGAAAAAGAATTCATAAGAGCCTGCAGGATAAGTAAATGGACTGAACTTGTATAATGTTTTTCCAATCATTTTGACCACATTTTAATTCCACACATTAACCCATTCGCACTCACAAATTTATCCACTAATCAGTAGGCAATTTGGAGTTAAGTGCGTTGCCCAGTGGCACACTGACATGTGACAGGAGGAAGCTGGAATCGAACCTACAACCTTCTGATCACAAAACAACTAAGCTATCCACAGAGCCACAGTCATCATCTGCAATAGTAAAACAGCAGTAGAAGCAAATAATTGATCATGTGGACAGTAAGACTATCAGGTCAACTTATATGAAAATATATCTTGTCTTATCTGTTTTTTTTACTTATTATTAGTCTAATTATTACTTATATTATCTTAATATGGATTAAGAATTTTTTTTTCGTTTATTGTAATATTTCTCTTTTTCTTTTCATCAACTTATCTTATGGTTTTTGTACAGCACTTTGGTACAGTTTTAAACCTGTTTTTAAAGTGCAATATAAACATTGACAAACAAATCTGCCATTTCCACAAAACAGTTCCAGTTTTTTTCTAGCTATGAGGCAGTAGTGATCTGAAATCCGAAGTCAGAGGGACAGAACCCGGTCCAAACCAACCTGCCATTGGACATTCAAACAAACTCCAATCACAGGCTACAAACAAACTGAGACAACGGAGCAAAGGGCTAAAGTTCACGTTTGTTTGCAGGTCATGCTAGCCACCTGGTCACCAAGCAACCTGAAGGGTAAACAAGGCAGCTGGGAAGAGTGTGGACAAAATGTGTGCTTGAAGCAGAGTTGAGATGCAGGTTAAGTACACTGGAGCAATAAATACTAAAGTATTTTTATACATGGATAACTGTTTTTATCTGGAGGACAGCACTCTGGGTAAACCAGATCCAATTTGAAGTTTTTTCCCTTTCAAAATGCTGCCGCTGACAGAAAACTATAGCTGTAAAAGAAAAAACGCTACCATGTGCAGCCTGATACTTGGTGGTGACAGCATCATGCTGCAGGCTGCTTTTACTGAGCAGAAACAGGTCAGACAGGTTAGAGCTGACATGCTGGATGAGCTGAATGCAGGAGAATGTTGGGAAAAGTGCAGCCTGTGGCGCTGGAATGGTGTGCTTGTCTTGTCTTTCATTCTTTTCATTTCATTTCTTTACTCAATCATAAGTATGAATGAAAAGAAATCATGAATGAAAAGGAGCAGAAAGAAGTATAAACTTAATATTTCACCCTCTCCCCCATTCACAACAGACAAAATGAGCTCTTCACTCAGAAGACACAAAATGTCTCACAACAAAACATCATCGCTCCATCATAATAATCCTGCTTTTGTCATGATCCAAATCATGGATCAAATTTATTCCATGATGAACTGACACCTTTAACTGAAATGAATCTTTCCATCATTGTCGTTCTCAATCAAACTTTTTTTTTTTTTTTAATTTGGTTCTTTTTGAGTTGCATTTGCTTTGTGTCTTTCCCAATCGCTGGAGACAAATAGCTGTAATGTAATGTAACTGTAATGCTGTGTTGCCCAATTTCACTACTTTTCTGTCAACTAGGAACATTTTACGGGTTAATTGAGCCAAAGAGATAATAGAGCAAAACCCTTTCCTAAGGTCAGCTCAGCTGAAATCTTTAACCATCACCTTTCACAGATTTAAAAAAATCACAACGTGCTTCACAACAAGCTCTGGAAGACAGAGTTCAAGATCAGTTATTGATCCAACAACTGCATGAATCAGTGACTACCTCACAAACAGTTTGTAAGACTGACCGGCAGCACTGGAGCCCCACAGGGCACTGGACTCACATCATTCCTTTTCACCTTGTAAACTTCAGACTTCCAGCACAGAACAGAATCCTGTTTGGCAGAGATAATCAGGTGGATCAGAGGTGAACAAGAAGCTGAGTACAGAGAGCTGGTGGGCTGCTGTGTGGTATGGAGTTGAATGTGAGTGAAACAGAAATACATCAAGCCCCAGTTCCATCATCGCAGAAGAAGTGGAAGTGGTTGAGGAGATGTTCTCAACCACTGAGCACCTGGGCAACAGGTGATTTGAGATGCAGCAGGATCAAGAAGGGACAGAGCAGGCTGTAGTTTTTGGGAAAACGTGCGTCATTCAGCAAGACGTTGGACATCTCCAAGAATGTAATCTCTTCTGACATCATGTGCTGAGGCAGCAGCATCAGAGGTTTGCACTTGGCAGGACACTGACCCTAAAGGTGCCACTTGAAGTGGCTCATCTGTTAGAATGGCAAACAATCCTTTCATTTACAGTTTTACACTAATTGAATGTGACAAACATGACAAAATGTGCAAAGGTACAAAGTGTTGCAATATTCATCACAAAGTAAAAGGTCTGAATCTCACAGGCAGATTTGGAAAAAAAACAAACTCTGAAAGACGGCTTAATCTTCCAGAAAATAATTTAACAAAAGCTTCAGCAACGTTAGATTCCTTGTTGACCAGAAGACACCTGCTGTCAGAATGACATGTTTGGACGTCTGCACTTCCAAAGTGATTATGCGTGTTGGAAAAAAAAGAGGACTTCTGTTTGTGTGCTCCAAAGCGCCCTGGAGACGTCTGACCGCTCTGACTCTGACCTTGCCTCTCAAACCACAGCATACCACAACGCGTGCTCTCAAAGCTGAAGATTTCTTTGCTTCCATCAACATAAACACAAGACGCACTGACAAAAGTAAAGTTGGACTTTCATTAATGTTGCTGTAGAACCTGACCTTTCCCAGTGTGACACCTTCCTCCTGTAGTACTCCATCAGCTGCTTCACCTGCAGCAGCTTCTCGTCTGGCTTCAACTCCGGAGTCTGGATGTTGTAGAGAGGGTGGGAGAACAGCCTCTGCAGCTTGGAGCCTCCATCATCCACTTCAGGTGTAGTTGCAGCACTTGACAGAGGTGCATGAGTCCAGTTGGAGAGGTGAGGTGTGGCAAGAGTCTCCAACCTGGGGAGGCTGAGGTTGCTGTCTGGGCTACACGAGCAACTGTTTGCCGCTCTGTGTCTCCTGCTCTGCAGTTTTGGAAGAAGGATGAAGTAGAAATCTGCAGAGAAAAGGGCTGCCAGGGTTGCAGCCAGCAGGAAGCGGTCTCTTCGCATGGTGGAGGCAAAAGAAGAGAGAGGAAATGAAACAGTTTAAGAGAATGCCGAAGGTCCGGATTGACCCAAAAGCAAGGGATCACTTGTAGGGATCCTCCAGTCACCCGGAGCGAGCAGAGCCAGATCGGAGCTGTCAGATTGTTCTAGCCTCTCAGTTCCTCAGATTTCTCTCTCTGCTTTCTGTCTCTTCTCTCCAGCCACACTTTCCATCCTCCTCCTTCCTTGGCAGGAACTTAAAAAAAAAAAAAAAAAAGAGAGAGCGGAGAGCTCGGAGCCGAGAGCAGGCGTGCGTTTGAGCAAGTCACTGACAGCTCGGCTGCTTCCAGGGACCTGCTGCTTATGAGGAGGAGCTGCTTTTGTGACTGTCTAGTGTTGCAACATTGTGGGTGTGAGCATGCACACATCAAATCACAGGTTAGCAGACCGAGACAGAGGCTGCAGCGAAGGGGCCGAGACGCAGATCCCAGGCAGAGTGGCACTGAAGCCAAAGCTGGAAGGATTGTCCTCAGAAGTCAGCAGATCCACATCCAGTCTCAGACTGAGAGTGTGTTGAGTTCGCATATGCAAATTGTTGTGTAGAAACTTGTGAAGCGCTCTGTGGATCCTTTCTGTTTTCCCTATAAGGCAAAGCTCTCCTCTTCTGTCATCTTCCTGTCTCCTCCTTTTTAAGTCCACTCTTACTCATCACCTACCTCCTCCAACCTCATCCTTCACACCATCCCAGCTTCAAACCTCCGTCCCCCTTGCTCTCTCCTCATCTCTTCCTTATGCTTGTTTTACTTTTAGCCACAGATCTCCAGCATGCCGCGCTCCAGGCAAAATTCCCAGCTGCATTCTCCTTCCCTGCTACAGTTCTCACACATCACTTCGCCTCACTTTTCACGCCGAGCCACAGCAAAGCACGCTTTCAGCACTGGAACGAAACAATTGTGCTGGCAAAACTTTCAAGCAGGAGAACACGGTTTAAAATAAACCCTCCCTCTGTTTTGTCTGTACCTCCCTGATGTAATCACATTCAGCTCCTGAAACCTTATAGCTCCTTGTTTGCTGTCTCCTCTCTAAAAGCTCTATGAAACTTGTGTGGTGAAGCAATCAAACTCTCAAAGGGGATTTCATAGCCTGCCCCTATTGTTATTGTGGGTTTTAGAACATCTGTTGTGTGTGCGTGTGCGTGTGTGAACTGTGACAGAACTACGTGTCAGTTTCTGGAAGTAGCGCTTCAGGGTGTTTCACCTTCTCAAGATAAAACAGGCTGACATTGTTAATGAGGGAAATTAGTGAAAGGCAGCTTTAGCCTGTTATTTAGTCGGCAGTGGCAGAATTTGTGATTGGCCTCTCCACCCAAAGGCAAACTGGGTTAGTGCCATTTCAGTTATTTTGAAGACTATAACTAAAAACAAAACCAAGGAAAGAAGAAAGAGAAAAAAACTGTTTCCTGAAAGTAATTATTCTTACTACAGGCTTTCATTATAAAAGTATAAATTGATGCCTTTAGCCAAACAGAATGTTTTTGCCAATGCTGATGGCTGTGGCTGACTGGGAGAACAGAGGAAGATAAGGTGGGCTTTGCAGGAAAATTTAGGGAAGGTTTGCTTAAAGTCACTGCAAGTTATCTTCAAGAAAACAAAAAGCACTGGGGGAAAACATTGGTTCTACAGGTGCTCTGCCAACCTTCATTTTTCTGACAACTAAATGATTGAGTAATGGCTAATGGGCAGGACGGACATTTGTCTAACTTTTAGCTAACAGCATTGGTTGGAGCAAACTTTGATCTAACTCTTAGCTAACCACAACTTTGCTACAAGTAGCCCCAAATCAATGAACACTGTTCTTACAAAAAAACGACATAGCAATTATCAAAAAACTTACTTCAGTAAATGGTCAGTAGCATTGACCTCTGTTCCCAAAAGTGGGAGTGATACACTTGTTCCTGTCTGTCAGTGTTTAACCCAGTCCATCTTCTTGACATAGCCATTAGCTTTTACTGCTACTAACTATATATTTCCAGCGAACATAAATGTTTTTAGACTATGGGATAAAACCAAAGTAATGCATCACTGGGAAAATATGCGGACTCCACAAACAAAGGCCACAGTGCAACCTGAAATTTGAACCTAGGAGTGAGCTTATAGGTGAATTTTTTAAATGTCTATGCAACTTCAAGAGCAAAATGTGTCATGTCCTGCTACGCTTTCACATGGGTAAACAGTAACTAAAGATGCCCACTGGTTTCCTTGTAACCTCAAAAACACAGCAGGAACATGGTTGTTCCTTTTTTAATGCCTCACAGTCATCGAAAAAATCCCCTATGACACAACAATGAGATGTTTTCTCCATACGTCTCCCCAAAGAAAATCAGATTAGCAAAAAAAAAAAAAAAGCAAGTGCCAGTTGGAGAGTTTATTTTAGTTTCTCTGTTAAATCATCGCCAACCCAAGAATATTACCTAAAAATATCAAGGCTGTCAAATTAGGAAATATTTTGTGGTATCTTCACTTGAAAAAATAAAAGCTAAAGATCTGAATCACAACTATCACAAAACTCTTTGTTAAAAAACCCCAACTTAGACAACAGAGAAGAAATAAGAAGAATCTGAAGGATAATAACTATACTGTAACATTTTGTTTTGGAAATTCACTTCCCTTTCCAAGCTGCTGATGTCACAGATTGATACCATGCCTGGTTGATGCATTCTGGATAAATACTGCAGAACATCAAACATTTTACTGGACTTTTGGAAAAGGAACATGTTTATAGAAATCTTAAGTTCACAGGACACATTAGTAGGGAATTTCATATACTAACGCGGCAAGAGAGACCAAGGAAGAAGTTTTTTCCCCAGTAAATCCTAAGAGGCCATATAAACGGGCTTTTATAGAAAGGTTCTCCTCCTTGTCTGGTCCATTCTGAAGCAATAAACACACAAAATAAACAGACGAGGTTGGGAGGGAGAAGGAAGGAATTAGCAAGCTCTGCTTATGTAAAGACATAACAGGAAGAATAACAGTTGCTTTTAAACCACTTCAGCATTATTCATTCTTTCATTCTGTACTAATCCCTTTACATTAATCTTAACTTTGGCCTCACTCTGGGTGAAGCAGCCATGTCTATGGGAATACTGAAGTGATTTTGCTCTGGTTGGTTCCTTCAGAGTCCACCGGGCCTTGTAGCAGAATCTTGCCAGGATTTTTCTGCAGCCAGAAATGAACTTTTCTAGGTGGAATAAAAACGATATATTGCGAAATAAGACAGAAAGTGGCTCTAAAGCCAGGAGAGCTCTTTAGTTCTTGCCGTGATGGCAGTGTAGATCAAGAAGAAAGCCATAGATAAGGCAAATGTATGGCACCTTCACAAAGTATTCACACCCCTCGAACCTTTACACAAGTGGTTATACTGCAACCACAAATGTCAGTGTCTTGCATTGGATTTTTCTGTTTTGGCTGTTTTATAGCTTTCTGGAAGTTTGCTCCAGATTTGTGGTGCATAGAAGCTGAATGCTGCTGCTCCATGTTTGGTTCTGGTTCTGCTTCTGCATCCCCAGAATCAGAAGATCAGAGAGGTCCAGAAGGGTCATGACGATGATTAATGTGGACCAAAATGGAGACTAAAGGAGGCAGCAAACTCAATGCAAAAGCAAGATTTATTTTAAGAAATGGAAGAACTTCTAAAACAAAGGAGGGGGAAAAAATCAACTAACTAGAAACATGGAAAGTGTAACCAGTGAAGAGTAATGAGTCTGAAAGGTAGATATGCAGAGGAGAGAGGGCAGATGACAAAGGAACTAATCAGAGGTAAGTAGCTGCAGCTGGGAGGGCAGCAGTGAGACTAGATGAGAAAATGACTAGCAGCTGGGACAACAGATGAAAGTAGCAGGAAGAAAACCTAAACAGAAACAAATACCAAACCGAACAAACATAAACCCAACATCTGAAACTGAACCAACAAAACGAATAAACCAGAACGAGATAATACCGAAGGCAAAACAAATACAAACCTCAAGCACTGAGCAAAATGAAAGGATAAACTGAAAGTGAAATATTATAAAAATAAGAAATCAAAGCAAAGAAATAACAAAAGCAGAAAAATGTCTCAATGTTTGTTTGTTTTTAAGGTATATAAAAATTATACAATTTAGAACACATGATCATATTAAATGTAAGCATGAGTGGATGACTTGAGTGGAGAATCAGAACTTTATGTCTCAAATAAGTAATAAGTGACATATACCATGGTATAAGTATAAACTTTAGTTTTAAAGTGTCTTAGTATTCCTTTACTTAGTGTTAGATTTTTCTTTATACGTTTATAAGTCAAGTTAAGTATCGTATATGGTTCATAATAAGTACAATGCCTCATTTCCAGTATAAAATAAACATACTCGTAGCATACTTTGGGAAGGATCCAATCAACTGTGCTAATCCGGTCTTGCTAAGCTAACCTCCAGCTTGGTCTGGATCTTCAGACACATTCAGGGACTGATGTGGAAACAGAAAGAGAAGAGAATGACAAGCTGAAGTGTTTTCTCTGGGTTGCCTGCTTGTTTTCATGTTTGCAGGTTACCA
The DNA here is from genome assembly GCA_903067075.1 of Micropoecilia bifurca. Classification (NCBI taxonomy): domain Eukaryota; kingdom Metazoa; phylum Chordata; class Actinopteri; order Cyprinodontiformes; family Poeciliidae; genus Micropoecilia; species Micropoecilia bifurca. Next base: position 13,649 of record CAEGAF010112989.1, read on the forward strand.
TATGGGTTTGGGCGTCGCTCTCAGTCAGACTCAGCCAGGCTAGAGGGAGAGGCAGACTTAATAGTTTTGGGGAGTTTTCATGATAGTTTAGTTTTATTGTGTTGTGACTTTTTTTGTCTAATTTGGTTTATTTTCATTAGTTCGTAAGAGTGTGTTTGCTTGTTTTTATTAGCTAAAGATTGTTTAGTTTTTATAAGTTGTAGGGTTTTTTCACACTTGAGTTAATTTTTTGGTGCAGAATTTAAAAAATGAAAAAGTGTTGCACATGGTTTATGTAATAGATACTTAACGGAAGATACAGTTTTATAAAAAAAATTATTCAGTTATTGTTGAACAACAACTGACTGGTGTTTTCTCCCATTTTTTCTTACACCATTTAGCAGACTGGCGTTATCTGCCAACACACTTTTTTCCACACTGCTGGTGTGTGGAAAAAAGATACATTTCGGATCAAATCAAAATATTCAAAATAGATCCATAAACACAAAAATAAGGTTATTAGATCTATAATTTCAGTATATTGTAGTTAGTTTTATAAACGAACAGCCTATTTCCAATCAGTTAGATGTTTTCCTCTTTAATTACTGTTTTTGTTAATTTTAGTTAATGTAAATGTTTTCTCAGTTTCAATTTTCATCATTTTGTTAGTTTTGGTAATTATGACAACCTTGTGGACAAAAACAAAGATGATCACTTATTTTGGCTGAGTTGTGACAAGCAGGTGGACAGCAGGGAGAATGTGCTGGGAACATCTTACAGATGCACTTGCACACGCACACACGCACACACACACACACACAGTTGTGTTTTCATCACTTGTGGGGACTTCACATTGACTTCCATTATTTTCTACAGCCTAACCCACACTATAACCCTAACAATAAACCTAACTATCACATACCTAACCCTTACCTTAACCTTTACCCTAAACCTAACCTTCACATACTTAACCACTAACCCAAAAACAACAACTTCTCTCATGGGACCAAGAAAATGTCCCCTCAAGGAGCAATGGACCCCATAACCCCACATTGTAGACAGAAATAGGTTCCCATGAGGTTATGAAAACCTGGCACACACACACACACACACACACACACACACACACACACACACACACACACACACACACACACACACACACACACAAAAGAGAACATGCGCTGTTTAAGAAAAAAAATAAGTGCTTTCCTATGCTTGTGAAATGGAGCGTTGCCCAAAATTTCCAGAGCAGAGCTCCAAATTTCAGAGCAGGAAGAATGTGAAGCATGCTTAGACTTCTCTTTTCATAATATGGTTCAAAACTGGCAGAAAAGTAAGTTTGATGAGTTTGGAAGGCCAGTTTAACCTCAAGCATTTTAGGCTTTCTTGAATGAATTTCCTTCTGTTGAAGATAAACACCGATGAAAATGAATGGGACGCTCCCTGTGAGCGGCAGGCCGGGTCAGCAGGAGGACATTCAAAGTCTGAGCAGAATTTTAAACCAACAGCTTGAGTCTTCTGCTGAGGTCAGATACTCCACCAATAAATACAGAATAAAACATACCCTTATGACATCACATTTTTTAATGCTGTTGTTGGTTATGCAGGCAGAAAAAAAGAAATTAGCTGAGAACAACACGTCAGAACAACTGCAGAATATCATTAACCATAAAGAAGTTTTGACCAAACATCTTATTTACATTTAACACATAATGTCAAGATGTCTCTGCTTTTTGGTTTATGTACAACTAAACTAAATTCATTAAATTATTTTAGATTTGCAAGGTTGTTTTCTGACTCCAGTTTGAAAACTGGTGGTGTCAACCAGGACATGCTAATGCAAAATACCTCTGCTGAATGCATACTGCATGTTATAACAGTCATGAAATGTCATACAGAAACAGTCTTCAGTCAGAGGCCTCTTCCGATTCGTTTCAACACTGACTGCTACCAGATTTCCTTCCTGCCTTCAATATCACATCCACAGCAACTTTTTGAAGGTATATGGACAACATTTTATTTTTCTTTGGAATAAATAAAGTATTTTTCAACTGAATTGAACTTAATTTCACATTGGAAAAAGATAGGCTCCAAAACATCACTAAATACCAAGAATTAATATGGCATTCATGTTCATGATTATTGTATTTAATCCTCTGAAAGCACTTTATTTTTGCTTCAGTTTTCTTGAAGTTTTCAGTTTATTCCACTCCCTGTTTGAATGAAAAAATTAAATAAAAATCAAGCCTGTACAGACAGACAACACTGCCCTGGTCCACTGACACAACACACACACACACACACACACACACACACACACACACACACACACACACACACACACACACACACACACACACACATTCAAATCCTCCCATGCAAGCTCGCACACACATGCAGCGGTCACACAGCGTTTGAATCCCTCACCGCTAAACACAGATGGGATCTGGAAAGAGACATAGTTGTGGCCAGCCAAGAATCGGACCGGCTGGAGGCCAAGTCGACGGTTTAGCCTCGCTGCCGGCTGAACTGCTGCTTTGTGTTAACCCACCATACAGCAGGAGGATCACTTCAGCTCACACATTTGCTCGTCAGCTGGTGTAGGTTTATTTCAAATAAATCTTGGTGTGTAATTCTGTTTTTTCCTTTAAACATTCTTGTCTCAAGTCTTCCTTCCAGAACAACCAGCCTGGTGATGACACCAGGATGTCTTTGATTCTCAGCTGATTTATTGCAGCTCACCACTGAAAGAACATAAGACTCAGAAACAGAGTCTCGGCGAATTCAGAGAGAGATGGAAGATAAGAATGTGTTTTTAAAATTCTAAACATGAACACAAGATCAGTAGTAGGGTGGTAAAAACCAGTTCCTTGTTTTGTGCTTTGCTTGGTACAACTGTTCGAAAGTGAAGTTTAAATTTGAAAGGACTAGATCTGATTTCACTTGATCTTCAACATCTCACCGTAGTGTATGTAATGCAGCAGCTCGAACATTAAGGGAGCTTTTACTATGAAGAGGGAAAGAACCAAGAGGAACAAAGACAAAGTCCTGAACCGAACATCTTTACCAGGAATACAATAATTGTGTTTTCATTGACCATAGAACTGAGCAAAATAAAATTTCCCAAGTAAATTTGCTTAATGGAAACACGTCAATTAAACTATAAATAAATAAATAAATAAATAAATAAATAAATTTAAAAAAAGGAAAAGATTTTGTGCCAGGATGATGTGACTTATGGGACATTTTGAAATAGGTGAATTTAGCAAAACTGTAATGGAAACACTTTTCACATGACCATGAGTCAGATGTTACTACTGACAATGAAGAAGAGACCAGGAAGTGGTAACAGGATGATGGTTTGTTTTTATTTTTTCAGACAGTCTGCAGTCGACTCCTCCAGAGCTCTCACTTAATCACAGACAATAAAAAGATGTGTCATTCCATCGTATTGAATCCAGAACTCTTCTGTAAATTGGTTGACTACAATTTATGGAAATATGACCAAAATGACTGAACAGCTTTGTTCATTTCCTCTGCTTCCGTTGTAAAACCTACAACTCTTTATAGGCAGACTCCTGCTATAAAAGAGCTTAAACATCAATTAAAACTGCACTTAGTTAAATATTATTGTTACACATTTCATTTAAATTTCCTTTACAATTTTTTATATGTATTTTTGCGTTTTCTTTTTAAATGATTGTATTTCATAAATTTATGATCAACTGATGAAGGATTATTCTTGGATTATATTATTTTTCTATGCTGTTTGGGTGGAGGTTTATGTTAGCCCACTGGGCTTCAGCTTCTTCCTGAATTGTTATTAGTACTGTTATTTTTTCTTAATATATCTGATCTGTATTTCAATTGTGCAAAATAAATTGAACTAAACAACAATTCTATAATAGTGCAGAAATTTGTATGTAGCAGCCAAGATTGAGCAGAACTGACCTGGTGCTTTCTGTTGTCCACTAACATATAGAAATGTTCTGAATGAACATATACTGCTTTTCACTTCCTCCTCTGGGGTCTCATGCTGCGGTGAGCTCGTAATCTCAGTCCATCTGGAGGCTCAGCAGGTGAACGGTCAGAAATCCATCCACACATGTTTTTGATCTCAGCAGCTGCACCACTAAATGTATTTGTAATTTCAACTATTTGCTGACTTCATGCCATTTCTTCAATTTTCTGGATGTAAAACAAGCACAGTCGTGTATGTGTGCGGGTGTGTGTGTGTCTTTTTTATAACAAGAATGAAACAAGAATGTGGCTGAGAAGCATAAAATAATGAATGCTACTACTGTTCTTCAGCACATAAAGGTATAAAGCCAAACCACAAGTCAAACTGAAGTAACAAGTTTCAAATGAGGAATTTAAGCTATGAAAATTACAGACTGAACTCACAGATGTTTGCATATTTGCAAAATGAGGATCAGTGTCTGAACATGCAAATTTGTGGGTATATTTCTGAGTTTGAAAGAAAAAGAGCAAAAAAAAAGGACAGATGAGGTTCAACCAAAAAGTTGTAAATCTAGTGAACTTTGGCACGTTACGCTGCTAACATTTTTAACAAGAATACTGAGCTTTACATGTTTGGCTTTTATTAAGCCAGACTGTTGTTCCCTAAAGAAACACTAATAATGAAAGATGTCATTCATTAACTTTCTTTGGTACATTCACTCCCTAAAACAATGTGTCCTTACAACAAACAAACTGAAAAAATTATATCTAAACACAAACAATTTTTACAACATTTATTTTGATAACATAAATAAATATTTAGGATAGAAGTTTTAGTCTTAATTCCTTTTTTGCAGTCCATAAAAAGGCTGCATCACCACCCAGTTTAGTGATGTCTTCACTCACTGTCTACCAAGATGTCAAGACCATCAGAAAAATCAGCTCATTCTCTTTAGTTCTTCTTGAAGTCAGAATTAAATCAAGATATGCTCTATAAAATAGCAACAACATCTGAGGCTGGTTAAAATAACTTTTCTACATGTCAGGTCAGAGTCACCCTGACCTCCAGCTGTCCAGTTGTTGAGATTTTCTGATGTGTAGGTTAATGATTAACAGGCAGAACTGACAAAAGGTTTTCATAAACAACCCTGAAAACGTGAGGATAATGACTGGAAGTATGAAGAATTACAGTTTCATCAACAAATACAATTGTAACAACTAAAACAAATAAAAAGTAAATATTGCAAGGAAATGAAAGCCAATTGCATGCTTCCAATTTATTTTTGGAAGCATGCAAAAGTGGAGATAAATAGAAAATTAGCCAGATATATTATATATTAGTGAGATTGGTGTCACATTTCTCCACGCGGCTTGCAGTGGGACGCTTTGGAAAGCCACCAGAAGAGAAAGGAAAGAGTAGATGGGAATGTTCCTCCACTTATTCAAAAATACGGTGACAATCTGCAAAGATTATAGAGCAAATATACAAAAAAAAATCAAGTTCATTCAAATTTTACTAAGCCAAATGAAGATGTGTCAAAATAAACATTCGTCCTGTTCTCATCACACAGGAACCTCAGCAGCAGGAGGAACAAATGAATGAAACCGGTGATTCAAAGAACATTTTAAAATTGCGAGAAAACCCCTGATTACAGGAGAACTACAACAGGGTTTGGACTTTTTCCACATTATATTGTTAGATCATATAAAAAAGGAGGAAATGAATAAAATCATTCATGTAGTGTCACCACATGACTGGTTAAAGGGCCAATATAAATATGTATTCCATTTAAACCAGTAACAGCCCAGCAGCAGATATCAGAGAGCTGCCAGTTCTGGGCTCTGAACCAAACAGAGCTGGAGGCCTGGAGTTTTAGGAATTTTAAATCTGGGTTTTATTTATTTTTGTTCACATTTTTCATTCTAGTCATTGTCCGGTTATGTTATAATAGTTATATGATTTCATTTTGAGCTTAAATTCTCTTGAAGCAAGATCTGCTATCAGTCTGTTGTTGAGAGCATCGTCTCTTCTTCCACCATCTGGTGGAGCAGTAGAACCAGAACCAGGGAGCTGAAAAGGCTCTGCAACATGATGAAGAAGCCTGGTTCTGTTCTGGTTCTGATCTGGTTCTGTTTTGGCTCGGATCTGTTTTTTTTCTGGTTCTGTTCTGGTTCTGATCTGGTTCTGCTCTGGTTCTGCTCTGATTCTGATCTAGTTCTGTTTGTGGGACCTTTGGAGAAGATGATACAAGACAGATTTTTCATGAAATCAAGGAAATTATAGATCCTCTTCAAGAGACTGTTACAGTATCTTCAGTTAGAGGCTTCTTCAATGTCACTGTATCACAGACTGCTGCAGAAGAGCCTTCCTGCCCACAGCCATCAACAATAACTCTTTGAAGAACCTTAAATATTATGAGCTACAACTTTGGGATTAACACGGTATTTTTGAATTAAATGAGAATTATAGTCATAATTATTAAATGGATTTTAGCTCTTTACATCTTTTTTTATGTGTTTTAGTTGATTTTTCTACTATACCTAGCCTTGGTTTCCATTTTGGATTGCTTGATCTGATTTCAAAGACTGCTTGCACCCTCTGAGTCACACATTATTGGATAATTTAGGTTAAAATGGCCTCTATTCAACTCAGACTGGTTAGGTTGTGTTTGATGTTCCCAGGTCGAGGTTCTGACTTCACAGCACACAGCAACCAGAACTCCTTCCTGGTCGTCAGCTTCTGCTCTTACAGGGAGTTTTTGAAATGTTAGCCTTTCTAACAAAGCAAAGGTGAGCGACTGAATGACTTTTTGGCAGGTGACACGTCTTAGCTTCCCCTCAGTTTTTTTCATCCACAACTACTGACAGTCTACCTGCATGTGTATGGAACAGGATGAGGTGAAACATCTGAGGTTTGGTGGAATGGTGTAGATTTTCTTTGCTTGACACTTTCAGGGACACACTTTTTCTTACCCGACTGACTAATCTCTACCCATACATGATGGTTTTGGTGCAATGTCAAATGTCGGTAGTGAAGGTAAAGGTGATCAGACTGAAACATATATATGTCAAATATTAAAATGTAAAACAACGTTGACATATTGATGTCAACCAATTAAAACGTTGTTTATTTTACAGTGTTTTAGGGAGGTTAAAAACAACGTCCGTTTTTAAACCTTTAAGGCACAAGTGATACCTTCTCGTGAGAAGGCCGCCCCCATGTGGTAGTTCTGCAACAGTACAATAAAGGGCTAACATTTTTTGGAAGGATCTGCTGCTCAGTTCCTTGTAAAACTAAACAAATTAATCTCAATAAATTTATATATTATCGAAATGTAAATATATTTTACCAGTTAAGCTTGAAAGTGAAACAATAGTGAATGGAGAAGACGTCACATGTCAATCAATACAGCTGGTTTATCAACAACTGGCCAATCAGCGGTCGCAATTTCAGAAGGAAACGCCCCTTAATTGGAGGAACTGAACCTCAGACCAAGTTAAGATATCATTATTGCGGTCGTAGAGATTTGGTGAAAAGTTACCGGGGAAAAAAGGTCAAATGTTTCCAGTGGGGAACATGCAATGAAAGTAATCTTTATCCAAAGCATCTGAATAGAGTTTATTCCATTTCCAAAGCACAACGTTTGTAAAAATGTAAAAGATGGATCCTGTTGACGAATCTTGTTCGACTTCAGCTATTCTCTTATTTTGAAAGGCCCCTAAACGTCCATACCCAGTTGACATAAGGGCAGCAAGATGTTGTGCATTAGCCGCCTGGGAAGGCAGAACCGCCTTTTCAGAACAGGAAATGTTGATGTACATGTGAGAGCTTTGATTTGGAATAGTCCAATCCTTAACTGCATCAGCAGCGAGTGACTGAGAAGAACTCAGATCTGTGTTTGGGGCATCATTAATGTTTGCCTCAGCTGCTGCTGATGTGCCTGGTGAGTTTTTCTGGGGTCTACCAACACCACCCTCCTCCAAAAACCCAAATTAAACTCCAGTTAAGTTGCAGTTCGCTCTTAAACAGCAGCTCAGTGACCTAGAACAATAAACATCTATTTTTATTTTTATTTTATTCAACCTAAATCTTGAATTCCTGTGGTGATGTCTAAATTATTAATTTGTCATTATTTTTCTAGATCTCCTGCTGTTATTGATCAGCAGTCCTAACGTTTAAATCTTTTTTTCTTCCACTTATTTCTGTATAACATTTTTCAAGTGGTGCGTTTCCCAATTTGACCGCTAGATGGAGTCAAATGACAACACATTTAAGTGAGCGAATTAAACAGTTAGTTTTTGTGTAATCTTGGATTTAACACCAATAATTTAATTAATTAGTAATATATTTAAAGCGGCAGTTGCTTCGGACATGTTGTTCCTCCTCCTCCTCGGACCCCCACGCCGGCAGCAGCTCCTGTAGTCTGGATAATTAGACTCTCGTGACCCGCCTCTCACTCCCCCCTCCAACCTCCTCTAACTTCTCTAGCAAATCAAACGTTCATTCGTGTTGTTCTCGGTGATGGAGCAATGAGGATACAGAAACTGGACTTCTTGTAGAGCTTTTCCCTTTTCTACAACTACTTTTGTTTCTAACTTGTATTTTTTGTCCTACCTGCTCGCTGCCATGCTGCGGGTCATAGTAGAATCTGCCACCGGTCTCCCCAAAAAGAAACTCGGCTGTCCTGACCCAATCGTTTATGTGACCTTCAAAGGTACGTCTCATTTCAAGGCAAATGTTCCATGTTCAGACTGATTTGAAAGCCAATTAAAGCCAGTTTTTGTAAAAGGTTAGGTGAAATTTAAAAAAAGAAATTACAACTATTTATTTAAAACTTGATCATGATTGATGTACCATTTTAGATGCTATATTTATAAATTTCATTAATGGTAAATTGAAGATATACATGTGGCTAATTTGACCTTAACAGGATCCTATGTTGTAAAACAAAAACTTAAAAATTGCCAGTTGGGGAGTGGCTAATCCAGGAACACACACACACACACACACACACCGACACACAATTGTGATGACTAAGAGAAACGAGCTGGAAATTATGGAAAAAATGATCCTGAAGCTACAAAATTACTGTAACTGTAGCAGAAACCTTTAGATGTTTGATCCAAAGTTTTAAACCTGATAATTCTAGTTGAGCTAAAGTTGATGTCAATCAACAAGTGTTGCAGGATGCTTCCTGGGTTCAGGCACTCCTCCCAAATTCATCATCTGTCAATGATGACAACCTTCCTGTTTTCATGAAGCGTTTCTCTTCCAGATGAGAAGAAGAAAACCAAATCGATCGACAATGAAGTGAACCCTGTCTGGAATGAGGTAATCAGCAGAAACACTCATCATTTCTCCAACTCAGCACATCATTACTGTGACCCCATCAGAGTGGCCCTTCACTTTAAAGCAACATCAATCAATAGTTTAATATCATCATCTGATTGTCCCAGTACAGCAGTATTTACTCTTCGTGTTCCTTCAGGTGCTGGAGTTTGATCTAAAAGGCGTTTCTCTGGACTCCGGCTCCCAGCTAGACGTGGTTGTGAAAGATTACGAGACGATTGGGAAAGATAAGTGAGTTAAATACAGCCTGAAAGCTTCTTGGGCTTGCTGTTGGTTTTACACAACAAAGGGATTTCAGTAATGAGGTAGTGGGCATCACATCTTTCCTTTGAAACCTTAAAGTTGCCGTTGTGCAATCTGAGTTTTTAGGAAACCTTTCTTTCTCTCTGCAGCAATAATTCGTCTTCTAAAAGCATTAATAAGATTAATGAATAATATTCAAGGAAAGTTTGAAAATTTCAGAGAAATGAAGTTATTGACTGTCTCCACCCGATCACACCCACTTCACCATGCTGAGACTTGCTGGACGGTGTGGGATGACAGAATTTGATTGAGTAACAATGGCTCTCTGTTAGTTTTCAGTCTCAGAGTAGGATTTGTCTACAGAAAGCTGAAAATTTCTGCTGCAAACAGGAAGAAACTCGACCACTGCGAACTACTACGGCCGTAAACTGGATGTTGCCTTTTAATTAAAGAAACATGTGGGCCCAATCTGTGCCAACCACAAAAGACTGTTTCTATCCTTGTTGACATCACTAGTTACTGCGACAAAACCTCGTCTGATACTGAAAGAACCTCGCAGAGTTAGAGAATTGTTTTTATAAATATAAAATATGTAAAGCTGTATTTAAATTTTCTTCCCATGTGCTTTGCTGAGTAAAAGTTTCCCTTGTGTCTGGGCAGTCATTCGGAGGGAGGTGCGTTTCCAGAGCGTGAGCTCAGTTTTCCACTCTGCTGTCCTGCCTGACACACTCCCAGAAGATTTAAACAGTCCTGGTAGAGTGGAGCTGTGCTTTCTCTGAAATAGTTTTCCAGCTGCTAATGGGTTATTTCCTGTTATCATGGCAACAGGTTGGTCTTGATAACCAGATTTTCTTTTTAAAGAGCATTGTGGTGCAGAGTCTTGTACGTGTAATTGTTAGCATGTCTTTATAGGAAAGATCAGAGCGGTTTAAACATGAGAATGGAATTCCTTTAATTACCCCAGGGGGATCTGAGCGTTGGCATGAAAATGGAGAACCGAGATTGTTTATGTGGTGGCTTAAAGAACGCAGCAACTGTGCTCACATTAGCAAATCAGAAGTATATCATGCTTTAAAGCAGATATGTTGCCAAAAATGATACTGTAAAGCTGAAACCAACACCCTTCTTATCCTGCAAGTCAGGGGTCTGCAGTGGGTTTCCTTTTTCAGATGGCATACACACCCGACCATGGTTAGGATCCACCATGTTTCCTCAGGAATAATTCTGGAAGTGTCTGTAAGATGGGGAAACTGAATAAATAAAGCTCTGCCCAGGTTTTCCCTGTTTCTCTGGCCTTGAGGCGATGGAGGCAGCTGAGACCTGTGGTCTTTCCTTGTTGCCAATTGTGTCTGACTAAAAAGCTAATAGCATGAACGGATCAGGGCTGCTGGACATTGTCAAATGCACAAGAATGCCTTCACTTCCTTCTGGGCAGAACGTTTATTCTTGGGGTATGCCACAGAAGTCCAACCGGCTGCTTGGTTTAAAGAACCATGCAAGTATAAATTTTACATTCATCACTCTGACTGCCAATGTGCAAGTGCAGATGAAGGTGAGCTACTGAAGGGTCAAGAAACTATCACTGGTAAAACTAGGCAAAGTTCAGAGCCTCCATGTAAAGGATGCTTTCACTGTCACACGTAGCACAGTGGGTCTGATTGGGTTGTTGGTTGTGTGGTTCCTCTGGTGATCAGACATATTTCTGTGCAACAAGTTGGAAAGAGAACAGAGAAACGGAAACAAGTGGAGGCTGATGTTTACAGTAACCACTGAGCTGCATGCAGCAGAACAGAAAGAGGATGCTATGCTTTTTATAGTTCATCGCTGGAAAGAAGCAGCAAAATGGTTTGACTGAAATCCTGGAACTGAGAAAAACTGGAGCTGAACTTCAGGACAGAGGTCATCTGCTAAATGGTAAAAAAAAATTGAATTTGTATTGAATTTTTCCAGGCACATCAACCAATCAGAGCCCTTTATGGTAGAGCAATATTCAACCAATTGCACTCATTAATTCAGACATATGCACAGATTATTTGTAAACTTGAGGCTGCCCTTCGAGCTCTAAGCTGGATTCAGATCTTCAGTTTTTTGGAATGCAAAACAACCACTCCACACCCACAGTCACCTCACTGGGAGAATGTTGCAAGTTGTAACTCATCCATAGAAGCTGGTTTTATGCAATCAGAAGTCATGTACTTTTGCCATAATCCCCTACAGTCTTGGTATCTAGATGAAACAAACAGTTCAAAGCACCTCAAGGCAAAGTTACCTCAGGAAGCGACATTCACAAGTACATATTGTAATGCCTTATAAGTGGAGCGAAGCTGTAAAGTTACCTAGCAGCAGCACCTGCACTGGATCCACCTTGAAGATCAAGATCTGGTCAAAAATGAATTCTGTTTGGAACTTCATACGCTCTCCATGACTCAGACCTTTAGCATTGGTTTCTGACCAAACATGCTAACCCTGGGGAAGAGGGCCACTCATTGCGTCTTTACGGTTAAGGAAAAGATTAAGCAAAAAGAAATATGACTTTACATTACTTTCTTTTGTGCTCAATAGAAAACCCAGTATTCTTGTTCTTTTACTAAATGTGCTGTGACTGTTTGATGCTCTGGCTTCGCCAAAGAAACTCTGCTTCTTGAAAAAAGGGAGCTAGTGTAGTAGATGTATTGGTGGGCTGTTATGTCCCACATAGGGATGTCACTCCAGCAACAGACTAATGTTGGAGTGGGGGGTGTAGAGGGGCGGGAGGCGGGGTTTGAAGGATGTGTGAAGTTCTGTTCAAAAGACTGCATGTGTTCAGGCTGCTGCGGCTGCTGCTTTCCTCACTGAGGAAGTGATCCTTCGTCTTGGACTTGGAAGTCTAATATCTAGCTCATTCTAACTATATGATTAGAGGTTTCAGAGAGTAAACGGACATCAGTTAATTGGAATCTGTTCTGTTCTTAATTTAACCAAAGCTAAACACACTGGAGGCCTTTTTGTGTCAAGTGTTTTTAAAGCGTTTCCCATCTCTGCTGAGAACAAGAAGCCAAATGACTGTTTTGTTATGAACACAATGATAAGTGGCACTGCAGTCAATTGAATACGAATAAGTCAGCTTGTTGACAAAGGAAGAACTGTTTACCTTCACCCATTAAGTGATACAAAGGATTATATCCTGCTCATATTTCTCTCTGACTCACCACGACTCAACTAAAGACTCATAGCCTGATTTAGCCACTGGATATTTACAGAGGAAGTTCATAATCCCAGCATGTTCTCTGTAAGCTGGTCACTGTCTGTTTAGAAGGAAATTGTTGTAATATGCCCTTGTCCTAATGCTGGTGTTTGTTAATCATGGGTGGATACAGGTTTAATGTACAACTTGATCTCTTAATAAGTGAACTTTTTTAGCTGAAAGCAGCGCAGCAGGAACTCATTGAACTGAACAAGTTTGAATCCAGAACTGGTGCTCCATTCGCCAGATGATCCAGGTTTGTTCTCTGAAGGGGAAATTGATGACGGAGCAATGCGAGAGCTTCATCTCCCTGGAGCTCCTCCTTTATAAATTCCACTTGACACAATTCAATTTTAAAAGGCCCTCTGGGTATTTTGCTTCCAGGTGTGATACCCCCCACTTCAAAGTTTACAAAGGTGAAACTTTTTTTCTCTTCTTCTTTTTTGTTTTTCAAACAAAACAGTTGCACTCACTTTGCAATAATCATGCACAACAACCGTTACTCTTTGCTTCAAAGATTTTAACTTTATTTTTGTCTAAAATTGTGTCCTATGTGTCAGTGTAGTGACCAGTTGTGACTGCGCCCAGTAAATTCATGCTCCAATTTACTTTCATAATTGAGGCCCTACAGCCTTTGCTATATTCTCCACATGACATATCTGTCTCTCTTTCTAGTCGTCAATATAAACCTTTCTGGTTGGTCTACAGATCTAAGATCAAGCTAGCATAACTGACCTACTTCCCTCTCCATTGTTATTTGCTTTTAATAAAAAAAAATTCCTGAACTTGCTATGTAGTTATTGTACTGTTGACAATTGGTAGCAAAACACTTCATCCCCTTTCATTTTATATATCAGGTGTACATTTAAGATTTAGCGGGTTGTCGGCTAGAATCAGTGGCTGTCGTGTCGGCGAGCAGCTTTTGTCCTTCCACCAAAGGGCGGGTTCTTGTTTCTGTTATGTCATGTCGCAATATGTCCTACCCAGTCAAGCAGGTCATTATTTTATTCTTATCCTTCTTAGTCCTTTATATAAAATCTAACCAAAAGTGTTTCCTTCAGTAAATTGTTGTTGGTGTGGGTTTCATAGGATGGTACTGTAGGAGCCTGCTGCTCTAATTTCTACAGCTGTGTTTGACTGTGGACTCCAAGCATTCCTGCTATTAGGAGTCCAGCCAAAGTTTAAAGTTACTCAGCCTGACCAAACAAGATACAGTATGATTTATACACACTTTCATATTTTATTCTGGACATGACTCAGTAGATTGCATTCCACCCACAAGCAAACTGGTTGAGATGGATTTTCTTTCGAGGTCGACTTTTAGCTCTTTGTCAGTTCTGTGTTTTGACTTTTCTGCTTTGTATAAAGTAAAAATATTTTTTATTAAAGCATAACCTGAGCAAACTAAGCTATTCAGGTTTTGGCTGAGTGACGGGGTGGAAACAGAAATTCATCACAAGGGACACATTGTGTGAGGTCATTCCTGGAAAGTGGCTTACAGTACATTGTTAAAGTATCTATGTGCATTTATTAATACTAAAACTACAAATTCTGAACTTTGTAGAGACGCTTCAAAATGCAGACGCTGTGTGTTCACGTCTTCACTGAACTGCTGGATTTATACTGAGATTAAGTTCTAGACATTTTGTAAGCTCAGCTTATTAACTGGGTGACTTATAAAATCAATTGACCGCATTGTATTTTAATTGACAATGCTAAAAGTGGCTAAATTAAAATGCACCCGGATGGAAGATTTTAAACCATTAAAAGTGTAGTATGCAACTTTAATAAAAATGTTATTTTTAACTCTCACCATGTTGTAACAGTTTGAGTCAGATAATCTGTAAAAAGATGGATCTCCTCCACCCTGAAGAAATGCACCAAAAACAACCAATCAGAGCCAGGAGGAGGGGCTTAGCGCTGTCAATCAACGCCATGTTCTCTACTAAATGTGCTAATGGCGGAGAAACAACTCACTAAGAGGAAAACTGTTGTCTGCCATCATAAGTGGCTATGCTAACTAGCATTATTTTTCACAACAGGCTCTGTCGATAGGGAAAAGCTGTAGCAGAGAAGAAGGGACCGGGGTGACGAGCACTAAGACCCGCTCCCGGGCTCTGATTGGTTGCCTCTAGTTGGCACCAGGAGAAGACAGAGGAGTTCAGTTTTTTCAGATTATCTCTCATATCAAGTTGTCACAACATAGTTTCAACAGATATGTAAAAAATATATATAGTTTTTTGTAAAGTTGCATACTGCAGCTGTAAAAAATTGATGAAGAGCTTCTCAATTTTAAGTATTATATAGAGCATTACTGATAATCATCTTGGTAAGCAGCAGGGCGGCAGCACATGATCCAACAAAACACGAGAATCCATGAATGACTGGAACCACTCCACCAGTCCTGCTGTTCAGACAGCTCAGCGTACGATGAGGTCCCAACGCTGCAGCCTCACCTCCACGTACAGCAGGTGGTGAAGTCACTAACTCTAGTAGTTCTCAGCTGTTTTGACACTAGCAGTGTGCAGAATCCCGAGCAGATGTATTGAAGAGTGAAATGATATTCCTCCTGGTGATTTTTGTTTGTCTGTGAAGGGCAGGGCTTGTTAGCTCTGGGTGGTTTCCCTCTCCGGGCTCTTTCTGTGAATGTGACCTCAGCTGCGCACACATTAGCGCATCCACTGCCCCTGTCACCGTAGACCACCTGAACGACTGCAGCCAAGCCGGTCAGCAGAATGGACGTTACGGAGTAAAATCAGCTAAACAGGGATGCTGACTTTTTCCTTACAATGTGGAAACAGTTCTGTTTGCTGTTTTTGATTTGTAGATTCCTTGGGTCCACTAAGGTTTCTCTGCGAGACCTTGCCTCTGGAAAATCAAGATCTCTGCCATGCAAAAATGTTCCTCTAGTCAATGACAACGGACAGGGGATCGGAGTGAGTGTTGTGTTGTAAAAGTAACGTTAAACAAGTCGAATGAAACAGAGCTGAGCAGGTTCTTGTTTCCCTGCAGGCTACGATAGACCTGGTAGTTGCCTATGACCCTCCAGCCAACGCCGTGCCGAACCCCAACAACCCCCAAGATGGAATTGCTGCAGTGGACGCCGGTCTGTTTGTTTCATAGTGAAGCATTGCTGTACAAAACTTTGGCTGACTGGATTTGGTTTGCTGAATCTCAGGTCATTTCTGTCTTTGGTTCCTAGCAGGAGGGGGTGGGGATGAGGAGGGGAATGAGACTGTTCCAGATGGGACCCAGAGTGGCCCAGCTGGAGCCCCTTCATCCACCGGTCAGGCTGGGGCTCTTCGCCAGAGGCTGAACCGGGTGCAGAGTCGCCACCGACTCACCAATAAACCCCAGGACTTCCAGGTCAGTTTAGTAGTTTTTATTTATGGGCATTTTGGTAATCATTTTTTATGACTTCAGAATTGACATGCTTATGCTTAGTCAAATCATCCAGTTGTGTTGCAGTAGAATTCTTTACTGAAAAATGTACAAGAATCAAACATTTTAACTTCATTTCATAAATCCTCTGTTAAGAAATAACTGTTTTTAACAAAGTCATTGGTGGATCATTTTTGTGTCACTTATTTATCTGCATGTTGTGGACAATTATCCTGCTGAATGGTCAGATGAAGAGCAGGTTGTGTTCCAGTCCAGCAGGTTTATCTGGTATTTCTGAACGGAGATGGCGTAAAGCTCAACTGCACGTTTATTATGACATCTACAAAGAAAGACTACGTAACTTTCACTCAACACTAAAATATGCAAGAGAGGCTTTCTTTGCAGATATCATAAACAAAAACTGTAATAATGCTCGAGCTTTATTTGCTACTGTTGACAAGCTCACAAATCCTCCGATGACGTTACCACCTGAATTTCAATCTAATGTTGCCTGCAACAAGTTTTCCAGTTTCTTCTCAGTGAAAATTCAAAAGATCAGAGGATTAATCTGCACATCCACTCCAAAGACGGTACCAATGCTGTGCCCAAACAAAACAAATGCATGAAAAATGACCCAATTTCAACTACTTAATTATAAAACCCTAGAAGAAATTATAAGTCAATTAAGCTCCAGTTCCTGCTGTCTGGATGTCCTACACACACACTTCTCTTGCCTGTCGTTGCTAATGATCTGATCCAAATAGTAAACTCATCGCTCTCTTCAGGTGTTTTCCCCCAGGTTTTGAAAACGGCAGTTATCAAATCACTGATAAAAAAGAACAATCTAGACAAATCACTACTGCAGAATTACAGGCTGACCTCTGACATCCCATTCATCAGCAAAATGATTGAAAAAGCAGTTTTTAAACAATTAAATAACTTCCTAACAATAATGAATCGCGTTGACTCCTTACGGTCTGGTTTTCGTGCTAACCACAGCACAGAGACGGCCTAGTCAAAGTGTTCAATGATATACATATAAATACAGACTGTGGGAGAACCACAGTGCTGGTTCTGTGGGACCTCAGTGCAGCTTTCGACACTGTTGACCAGGACATTTTACTGAATCGACTGGAGAGTTGGGTCGGACTCTCCAGTCCAGTTCTCAACTGGTTTGAATCTTTCATAAAGAACAGGGATTTCTTTGTTTCAATCGGAAGCTTCTCATCAGAGAGGGCAAAGGTCACATGTGGGGTACCCCAAGGTTCAATCCTAGGACCCCTTCTTTTCAATATTTATATGCTCCCACTGGCTGAGGTTATAACAGGAAATAAGACTAGCTACCATAACTATGCAGATGATACACAGCTCTACATCACGATGTCACCAGGTGACCTTTGACCCCATCCAATCACTGAATAGATGCTCAGAACGGATCAATGTGTGGATGTGTCAAAACTTTCTCCAGCTTAACAGAAACAAAACTGAAGTTATTATCTTTGGACCAAAAGAGGAACGAACTAGAATCAATGCTCAGCTTCAGTTATTACAACTAAAAACCAGCGATCAGCCTTCGGGCTGATCACTACTCCCAGGTTTTGACCACTACTCCCAGGTTTTGACCTGGGAGTAGTGATGGACTCACTGGAACTTTCAGAGCCACATTAAGACAGTCACAAAGTCGGCCTTCTATTACCTGAAGAACATCTCCAGGATTAGAGGACTGATGTCTCAGCACGATCTAGAGAAACTCATCCATGCGTTTATCTTTAGGCGCATTGATTTCTGCAACAGCATCTTCACAGGTCTGACTAACAACTCAATCAAACAGCTGCAGCTGATCCAGAACGCTGCCACTCGTGTTCTCACTAAAACCAGGAAGATAGAGGCATAACACCATTTTTAAAGTCCTTACATCAGCTCCCTGTAGCTCAAAGAATAGACTTTAAAGTATTGTTGTTAGTTTATAAATCACTGAACGGTTTAGCACCACAATACATTAAAGATCTGTTGTTGCTGTACCAACTGTCTAGACCCCACAGATCTTCTGGTCCTGGTCTTCTCTGCATCCCCAGAAACAGAACAAAATGAGGAGAAGCAGCATTCAGTTTCTACGCATCACAAATTTGGAACAAACGTCCAGAAAACTGTAAAACAGCTGAAACACTGAGTGCCTTTAAATCTCAACATAAAACCCACCTGTTTAGAGTTGCTTATGGCTAAATTAGGATTAGAGTGCGGGTTTTGATGTCTTGGATGTTTTTAATGTTTTTACCTTTACTTTTCATCTGTCTATTAACTTCTTTTTATTTCTCTTTCAAACTGTCTATGTAAAGCCACCCTGGAAAACGTCCCAGTTAAATGAATAAATATCAAGGGGTCTGAGAATCCTTGTTAAATGGCGTTTTAACTAAAACTCTGAGGTGTGAGACATTTAACTGAAGTCCTACAAGGGGTGCGGGTTTTAATGTTTTTATCTTTTTTGATTTCTTTTCTTTTTAAAAAAATTCTCTTTCTAACGGTTTATTCACTCTGTCACATGCTGTTTTTATTTTAATTATGTAAAGCACTTTGAAATGTCTGGCTGCTGAAATGTGCTATACAAATAAAATTTAATTGATTTCAAACAACTCATGAGGACATGACTGACTTTGGGAAAGGAAAAGGCCCACAGCGTCACAGATCCTCCACTGTATTTAGCAGTTGATGTGAGACTTGCTTCCCCCAAAACACCACCTTGAATATCTGTTGCTATGGAAACTTGGTGAAACCAAGATGTGAAGATTTTCAGGAATCTGTCCAGGTGAGTTTGGAGGTTTAGCTTTATTGCCATCCTACGCATCATTAAGTCTGTTACAAATCATTACTGTTACAATAAGCAATGAATCAATTAATCACATAATAAACTAAAGCCAGCTCGATGACTTCCATTTACAGGATTGTTTTTCTTGTGTCATTCTGCCAACAAGTCTTGATTATGGTTCATTGGCCTCAACTATTCAGTTTTATTCAGACTTCATAATTCATTTTATTTGTGGTTTTCTTTTTTATTCTGGATATTTAAAACAGGTTTCTCTTCCGGTGTTAAATGCTTGTTAGATTTAAACTTTATTGATCTTTAAATGTGTTCTTGCATTATTATGCTATTTACATCATATTACTTGAAAATGGTCTTGGAACAACAATATTATTGTTTATTGCAATAACTTCTAGGACAATTTATCGTCCAGGGAGATAAGCTGTCCTGACAGGGCTCCTCTCTGTGTGGTGGAAGGATAAATGTGGGTTGTTGTCCAGCTCAGCGGCCAGGAGCCGAGAGATATGAGGCTTCTGTCACGGTGTGTTTATGCTCCATGGAAACAGAAAGTCATGAATAACTAATTAGTGGCTCTGATAAACTAGAAAATCATAAAATAAATATTGGCATCTGTGATTGCGTTGAAACCTTTTTCACAACTATATAAATCTATTTTAGTTTAACGTTGACTTGTTTTCTCTTTTTGTGAGACAATCCTCTTGCATTTACAGAAGAATTCAATTCAAAGATGTTTTTTATTTTATTTTTCTTTACACATTTTAAGCTGGTGTGTGTAAACACATCTATCATCTGCAGAATTATGTAACTTCAGATAAAGCAAATTTTTTAAATCCTGAAGATATTTTCTGGACTCCTGATGACCCAGATTGGGTCAGCAGATCACTGATTTAATCAAACAGTATTCTGATTAAATCAGTAATCACTGAAAACCACTTCTGGAGCTTTTTCAGTTTGAAAAACGTCTGAATTCTTTCTCCCAGAATCTCGACTTTCACCCTATAAGGGAAAAACATCTGAAGAATTCTGCTACAGAAAGGCAGCATTTGTGTTTTTTTTTTTTTGGCTATGACTAAACACGCTCTGTTCAAACAAGATGAACATGTTTTGTGATTTAAGTAATCTTGAATAGACCGGTGATTGTATGAACTTACATGGTGACATGACTATGTTGTGTTACCTACTTTCCTTCTAATCTTGTTTCTTTACAAGCAGTCCACTCATGAACCGATCCACTCTGTCCTCCAGATCCGTGTTCGGGTCTTGGAAGCCCGTCAGCTGTCTGGAAACAACATCAAGCCTGTGGTGAAGGTCCATGTGTGTGGACTGACCCACCGGACGAGAATCAAGAAGGGAAACAACCCGTTCTTTGACGAGGTTTCGTCTTTTATCCGATCTAACTTAGATGACACAAGCTTAAGTGTTCCTACTTGTTGTTCTGCTCTGGCTCTCGTAGATCCTCGTGTGATTGGTTGTTGGCTTTTTGCAGATCTTCTTCTACAACGTTCACATGCTGCCATCGGATTTGTTTGAACAGAACATCAGCTTCAGGGTTGGTGCAGCTCATGGAAATGTTGTGGTTTTCTGTCCGTCCGTGTGGATGCTCCAGCATAAAACCTGATTATTGTTTTCTTTATAGGTGTATAATTCATATTCGCTGAGGGCAGACAGTCTTATGGGTGAATTCATGGTGAGTATTATGTGGTGACCACACATACTTATTAATTTTTATAAGTGTTTGTGTCTCAACCAGATCTCTCCTTGTTTTTTTTTTTTCACACAGCTGGACGTTGGTTATGTTTATGATGAACCAGGTACGTTCACATTGACCATTAATAAATGATTTTCAAGGTTTTGAAGGTTTTGTTCTTTTTGGTCACTTCTGGAGGGAATTTAAGAGGATTTAAAAAACACCTTTTGGTAACACTTTATTTTATGGGGTTTGCATAACACTGACATGACATGACATCTGTTTAGAACATAAAGGAGTCTTTACGAATGTTGTCATGAAGTGTCATTCGGTAAATAATAACACCTTAATGCAAAGTTGGCACTTTTAATGCAACTTTTAGAGCAGCTTTACATATTTGCTAATCTGACCGTGTAAACTCGGACAACTAAACAAATTTCTAACAAAATATAAGCTGTGGCTTTCTGAAACAGCCAAAACCGTCCATCACGCTCACCAGTGTTTCATCAGATATGCAGTCTGTTCATTTGTCATTTGGGAGTTTCAGTAATTTCAAACCAAAACTCTGTTGGCTTTACATATTGGTCCAAAGAGGAGAAAATATCCAGTGGGGAAAAAAACGATGAAGATGAAAAATCCTTATTGGAGGAGAATTTTTTTTGTGGCACATTTTGGGTCCTTAAAGCAACACTTAAACATGTTTGTGCTGCTGATGTCCATCCCATCGTCCAGCAGGATAACACGCCTTGTCACAAATCTCAAAATAGTCCATGTACTCAATGTCAGCTTGACAAACTGTCCTCCAACGGCCTCAATGGTCACCAGATTTCAATCCAACACAGCACATTTGTACTGGAATGGAAGCGTTTCATCATAAAACTCCAGTGACTGTGAAATCGCGTCAGTACGGACTGAAAACCACCAAGGAACGCTTGAATCTTTCTCTGCTTGCTGCCAAGTGAAGGAGGCCAGGGAATCTGTGATTCTCATGTCCTGATCATATTTGTGATCATTCTGCAGCCCATTGTGTGATGAGGAAGTGGCTCCTGTTGAATGACCCAGATGACTCCAGCTCCGGCGCTAAGGGCTACCTCAAAGTCAGCCTGTTTGTTGTGGGAACAGGAGACGAGCCTCCGGTATGTAGTCACTGATTCTACACGTGCCTCAATTTCTACCAACCACAGAATCTGCTCCCATTTTCCATTTGTTTTATTATTTTTGGATTCTGTTCTGACTGTAGGTGGAGAAGAGGGAATCAAATGATGACCAGGACGACATAGAGAGCAACCTGCTGCTGCCAGCAGGGGTCACCCTGCGGTGGGCCACGCTGTCCTTAAAGGTGTTCAGGGCTGAGGACATTCCCCAGAGTAAGACAAAACAAAATCAATTGGATCACAAATCTCTGTCTGATAAAACAAATAACGCGTTGTTTTCTTGTTTTCAGTGGACGATGCATTTGTCCAGACGTTGAAAGGGATCTTTGGAGGAGAGGAAAACAAGAAGAACCTGGTGGATCCTTTCCTAGAGGCGCACTTTGCTGGCAAAAAGGTTTCAACTCAACCCAGTCTTATTGGCCAGTTGGGGATGAACGATGGCTCAAAATCCAGATACTGATAGAAGTGTTTATCAGTTGGTATTAATAATTGATTAGATTTTAGTTTCAAATATTTGAAGTACAACCAAACTTTTCCTGTTTTATCCAGTTTTCCCTCCGAATTGTTTTTAAATTTTTGAGTAGTTATGAGGAATGGTGGCAAAACCTGAAACTGCTGCTGCACAAGTCACTCAACATGTTGTTGGTAACCAAACAGTGAGTTACTTGATGCCACTCAGCTAGCTTAGCTGTGAAAGATTGAGCTGCTAAAGCCTTTCCTTTGCCTACATCTCCCAGAATGCTGTGCGGTTCTGGCTCAAATTTCAGTGAATATTTTTATATTGAATATTATATTAGATGTATTATCTATGGATATTAATCACTTGTCTATCACAATATAATATTTATTTATTGTCCAGTCCTAGTCAAAGTCCTTTTATAAAAAAAGCATAAATGTTAACTGCTGAGACAAAAAAACTAATAACGGTGTTTTTCTGTTTCCAGTTGTGCACTCAGATAATTGAGAAGAACGCGAACCCAGAGTGGAACCAAGTTTTGAACCTTCAAGTCAAAGTAAGAAGTCCTGATTGTGTTAAAGACGATCAAGTTTAGAAAAGTTTAGTGGAAATGATTTTTTTTGTCTTCGCTGCAGTTCCCGTCCATGTGTGAGCGCATCAAGTTGACCGTGTTCGACTGGTGAGTCCTTCTGTTTCAGAGCATTCAGACTGTAGCAGTGTATTGTTTTAATGGAGTGAATTCCAGCTGGAAAAATGTGCCTCCATGTATCTGCAATGTGGTCAGTGACATTCTGTGTGTGTGTGTGTGTGTGTGTGTGTGTGTGTGTGTGTGTGTGTGTGTGTGTGTGTGTGTGTGTGAGTGTGTGTGTTTGTGTGTGTGTGTGTGTGTGTGTGTGTGTGTGTGTGTGTGTGTGTGTGTGTGTGTGTGTGTGTGTGTGTGTGTGT
>CAEGAF010112996.1:0-10724 GCA_903067075.1 Micropoecilia bifurca
ATTCACTCAGTGCGTTATAGTTACACATCGCTTAGCATTTGTTGCTGCGCGTTTGCGCCGTGAAGGAAAGACGAGAACAGCTGGACAGACAGGCTGAGAAATGAGATGCGGGTGATCGGTATCGGTAACAGAGCCAATGATCGGCGATCCCGATAATCACCGATTTCACAAAAATCGGCCGATTATGATCGGTGACCGATCGATCGGCGCACCTCTAGTCTCCAGTTATTTAGAGAGTAGAAAACAGTTTGTTGAGATAAACAAGATCTTACTTAAGTTTCACATTAACCGTTTAAAGTGCAGTTCGGTTCTACTAGTGCGCTTCTCCACCCGCTGTGGTCAACCATCCACTTCATTGCAGCGAAACTCAGCAATGGTTCTGATGGACTCAAATAAACCCAAATATGTCAATTTGTCCTATAGAAATTCATTGCTGGCTCAAACATAATGAAAAAGACTCACTGGTGATCAGCTGTTTAATCCGCTATGCATATAAATACAAATATATACATCCATCCATCTATCCATCCATTTTCTTTACACCCTTTTCCCTTAATGGGGTCGGGAGGGTTGCTGGTGCCTATCTCCAGCTAACGTTCCGGGCGAGAGGCGGACAGGTCGCTAGTCTGTCGCAGGGCAACACAGAGACACACACACACACACACACACACACACACACACACACACACCTAGGGGCAATTTGGAGAGGCCAATCAACCTGCCAGTCATGTTTTTGGACTGTGGGAGGAAACCCGAGTACCCAGAGAGAACCCACGCATTCACAGGGAGAACATGCAAACTCCATGCAGAAAGACCGGGGCCAGGAATTGAACCCAGGACCTTCTTGCTGCAAGGCAACAACTCTGCCCAAATCTATTCTGATGCTTTTTTAATTCTTCTTAAATATGCAACCTTTTGGATTAAGGTAATGTGGTCAAAAAATGTAAACCAATAGCCATGCATGAACTTTATTTATAATTTTTTTAATCCAAGGAAAAAATAAAATTCCTATAATACCACAAACTGGTATTATGTAGTTCCAATGTTTCACACTCAGCACAAAACAGCAGCTCTAGTTTGGTGTCGATTTTGTTTCGCCAAGTTATTTTCCTTTTTGTTTTCATTTAATTACTTTTTTTTCTCCCCCAAGTTCTCATGCCCGGTGTCGTCTCTCCCTTGTCTCACTTCTTTTCTAGTCTTGATTATCATCATCCCTGTGCTTCAGTCCTTTTATGCTCCAGTATCCCTGTTTGGGGTTTCCCTTAATTTCATTAGCAGGTTCTATTAGCCTTTAGATGGAAGGTTTTATTTCTTGTTTGCTGAGCTAAGTTCCCCAGCCTTATCCCTGCTAATTTAGCTCATGTTTTTCACCTGTTATTTGATCAGTTATCCTCCTCATCTGTTTCACATATTACTTCCGTTCTTGTCATGCTTTTGTCCTGTGCAGGATTCTCAAGCCTGTCTGGTAGGTTTTGGTGAACCCTCTGGTAAATATCCTAAGCCTACATAAATCATCATGCCACGTCGCCGTTTGCATTTTGGCTCTTCATCATCTCCACCTTCAGTACCTGGAATTCTCCTGGAAGAATTCTAGGAGAATTCTTCCAGGATTCTCCTGGAAGAAAAGCAGGTGAAAGTGGTCATGACTTGAAGCATAGTCTCTAGCATAAAAGGCTCAGGGAAGAATTCAACTAGAATTCAACATACGACGTATTCTTATACAAGTGGTCTGTGTTCTCATTTTAAAGTGTAGCTATATTTCAGTCTCTAAGTCATCCTTTACCTCCCCCCACTGCGACTCTTTTCAACCAAAACTTGTTCATCTCCCTTCCCTCGCATCTTCCCTCCTCCTCTTGTCCTCGCTTGCTCCCACTTTTCTTCTTCACATCCCACTTTCATCTGCTCACATACACACTCGCACAAACAAACAGTCCCCATCTCCCCTTCATTCTCTTCTCTCTTGTCTCTTTCCCTTTGCGTCTAAGTCGGCTCTGAGTCCTGAGGCTTTGTCAGAGCAAAGTGCTCCATCTGTGCTCCTCCACTCTCCCATCCAATCGGCCGCTAACAAACAAAGAAGGACCAAGAGACAAGAGCTTTAAGTTATGTAATGAGATTATGTAGAGATTATTACTGTATATCAGATATACCAAGCGGCTGCTAGAGGCTTAGCTATGGAATGACCATTTGTCTGGCAGGTTTCTGGTGGATAGATGATGAAGGGAAGGTCGGAGAGATGGCGCGCAGCATATTTACTCTACAGATTAGAACAGAGGTAACAAATAGACGCTTGTATTGCAAATGCCTCTGCGGCCACATACTGTACGATGTAGAAGAACAGCACTTGCTCCGTATACGGGGGCTATCAGTCCTCAACAAAGCCACCTCTGGTTTAATTCCTGATCGAGCAGGAGAATTTCTTCGTACTTTGCACCTAAAGTGTCCGTGACCATACATGGAAAAAGACTGACTGCTTGGACAGGGACATGAATAAGAACATGGCTTCATGCAGTCCCATGTGATGCATGCAGGCACACAAGTCAAGTTTAAGAAATGCTGACGGTTCTATTATCATGGTCGTGTGATGACCTCCTGGTCTCTTGTGTGAAAACTCCCTTCAATTAGCACCTACTCCTAACTCAGAGCTCCTCCAGAGAAGTTCACCAGGAACTTGTAAAGACAGATTAGTTCAGCACTCCAAAGTAAGGAGTGCAGAACATTGAGGTCTGTAGTCATGAACTCAATGAAGCCAGTGTTAAATTACCAGTTATTCAACTGGTCATAAATATTTAACTGTAATATTTCTGGATTTACCATTATCTCTGCTGATGACAGTATTAGGGTGCATTCACACAAGCCCTGTCAGTTCGCTTTAACTGAACTGTAGTTTGTTCACCTTGAAAGTCCAGATTGTTTAGGAAGGTGTGACAAGTCAAACAAACTCTAACATGGATCAAAAATGTGAACTCTGATCCGCCTACAAACCTTGGTCTTGGTTCGGTTCAAGGGAACTCCAGACCGCAAGCAGACTGAAGATCAGTCCAAGAGCAGGAAGCGGCCTAAATAGGGTTAAGTACAGCCAAAGCAAATGCACGAGTCTCGAGCTTGAAGGAGAAGTGGCTCATGGTCTTTTGGAAAAGACAAAAGACAAATTCTACAACCACTACAACCTGATGCCACTCCATTTTTCTTTACATTGATGAAGAAGAAAGTTGAGCTCAGTGTCTTCTTCAGAGGTTTTCATGTCATCTCCTTTAGTGGTTCTTGGTGCAGCACCACCACTATGTTTGGCACATTTTAGCTGGTGTATAGGACACCAGCTGAAATGTATCAAACATTGCTATTTTAGTCCTTTATCATTGGAGATTTACATGAATATGTGGGCGGGAGAACATATGATGTTCTTGCTGTATTTTGATTTATAAATTGTATGTAAGTAGGGCTGCACCCCTTAGCTTTCTTTAATTTTAGGGAATGGGTGATCGAAGACGAGCTTATCTACTTTAGCAAAGGTCTAAAAATCGACCACTGTCCTCTTCTGCTGTCCCATGAGAAAGGTTTGACCAACAGACCATCCCAGCACATCATGTCTGCACGTTTAAAGTTAACAACTGTTACCCCACTGTTGACAACGCAGCAAGTGTCTTGCTTTATTTCGCGACGTTTCAGACAAATAATTGGTATCGGGCAAAACTGGAATTAGCATGTTAGATTTTTTAAAGATCAGTGGTTAGTCAGAAAACTGCACTTGGTGCACCCCTAACTTTAATGCATAGAAATGCACAACCAGGGACTGGAGTTAAAAATTAGCTGTAGCTACTAATTGTGTGCATCGTCCCTATCAAGTGAACAAATCAATAAGATAAAGGGGGATTATTTTTAAGTTGTACACAGATTGATTGGTACCAATTTCTTTAATTTTGGGTCAATCAACGATTGACTACGAGTTGCATAAGAAACTGATCTTATCCACAGATCTTTTCTATCTATCAGAATGGGGTACATTTAACAATAGTCATCCTGCCAACTTTGCAACTCTTTTCCATATTTAGTACAAAAACAACTCGGCATGTAAGCCAAAATTAATCAGGTTTTTTTAAATATCAGTGATCAGCTAGAAAACTGCAAGCAGTGCACCCTACTTTATCTAAATAATAGCAATCAGTCTGTAGAACAATTCAGTGTTGACCATTAATAAAAAACAACACCTACTGAACAGGCATTGAAGAAGTACCAGAAAATGTCTTGCCATATTCGACACAACATGCAGAGGAAAAAAATATATGGAAAATGTTCTCTATTCATCATCCATGCATTTACATATCACTTAAATACATCTATATTTATCTACTAAATCTAAATGTGTCCCTCTCACTCTCTCTCTAACTGTATCATTTGCTTACAAATATCTGTGTTATTTAGCCAGGGTGGAATATTTCCCCTCTGACAGCCAAACCAGGTCAACACCTTTTATTCGGTTATGACTGGATTTCTGCTGCATGTCAGGGGAAAGGCATTAAGCATGCAGGCTAATGGTACTTGTGCCTTTGCCATATGTAGCAGGAGAAGAGTAAGTATTGCCAACAAAATGAAATTTGGCACATTTAAAGACGCATATATCCTTGCCTGCCTTGCAGGTAGGATCTTGAGGGATCTCACGGTACTTAGGCTAATAAAGTAATTGAATAATCGGGGAAACGCTGGCAGGGTCTCTAATTAATCAATTGCAATTAGTCTCATTTTAATGGTAAACCATACATCGACAAAATAAGCAACATTTTCAATTCAAAAACTCCTTTTACCGCTATTTTTTTTTTATAAATAGACATGACCTTAACAACAAAGATATTTCTTGGTTTTGATTTATTATTTGATGCTATTCAACCATCAGATTGTTAGAAAGGGCTACTATAGTGTTTCAGTAAACCCTGATCATTCATGTAACTTTTCTGAAGAAATATGTGTTTAGAAATGTGGACTGTGGATGCTGACATTTCGTTAAGGAATGAGCTGCTGCAGCATTTTCAGATTTTCAGATATTTTAGGTATCAATAGCTGCAGCAATTTTTTCATGACTTGCACCCGAGAAAAGACTTTTATTGAGTCCAATCAGATTGTTGTTTTTTTCTTTGGAGCAAATATTATCCACTGTGTCATCCATTGCTGTTGCCTCTGGATGTGTGTCAGATTAACAGGCGTATGACAAACACAATACAAAGGCTCTATAATTTTCTATGTTAAAAATAAAAATGCAATTAACTGTACAGATTTTTAATGTGCTAAAATCAATTAATTAATTTGCATGTGTCAACTGAAGGCCCGTGGGCCAAATCTGGCTCTTCATAGCTTTTTATGCGGTCCTCTAGATTCTAGACTAAACACTAACTGTGTTTAAATATTAAGTTATCAATCAAATCAATGCTGTTTTTATCTGTTTAATGCCAAATTATATCAATCAGTCCCTACAGATTCTGGATAATTATTGTGGAAATTCATGCAAAATCAACAAATCCCCACACTTTTTTGTACTGATACATAATTAGGAGTTTATTGCAGAATTTTCTCAAAAATTGTCAAAACATTTTCTTACTTGTACTGAACAGCTGCCTCAGCCTTAATTAATGTCAGATTATGGTCCATGATCTTAATAGCGTGAAATAAAGTCACATTCACCATCATAAATAAGCTCAAATATTACAAATATTTCCAAATTTGTACCAAGAACACTTTGATTTTTATTGCAAAAAAATCCCAAAAATGATCACAAAAACCTGGAGGGACTGAAAAGATGTTGAATAATAATATTTAATTTGAAGAATTCAGACTGTTTTAACAGTTTGTGAGCAGATTTTATCAATACATACTGGTAGCCCCAGCCCTTTAAGAGCATTCCTGGTCTTGATTTGGCCCAAAACAAAAATGAGTTTAACACCCCTTAATTAATTTATCAGAATTTAAGTCTCCGCCTTAAATAATAATTGAACTTTGGTGATCTAGTTTCATAGA
Organism: Micropoecilia bifurca; assembly: GCA_903067075.1. NCBI lineage: Eukaryota > Metazoa > Chordata > Actinopteri > Cyprinodontiformes > Poeciliidae > Micropoecilia > Micropoecilia bifurca. The sequence continues at coordinate 6,004 of CAEGAF010112996.1, forward strand.
GATTGTATCACAGTGAAGATCATCCAGTTTGTTCTCTTCACATACCCTGCACTGCCCAAAGAAAGTAGCCCTTACAAACAATGACAAGCAAATGATTCACAATGAAATACTTTAGTCATTTCTGGAAAGTAGGCAAATAAAACATGATGACCTAAAACTTCATCTTTATAGGGACTGTCAGCTACATATATATTTGTTTAAAAGTCTAATTCTATGCAACTATAATCCATAAACTCAGCAGAAGCAGCCACATAACCAGTGTGAATCTCCTTTAAGTACACAAGCCAAGCAGACTGTGTGGTGTGTGATCGTGAAGCCAAGCTCTGGAGCTTCTGATGGGGTCGAGTGCTGCCTGGTACTGGATGTCCAGTTCATATGTGACGCCTGGTGCTGCTTGACTGAGATCAGAGAAATGAAAGCATGAGTTGGGGTGAACACAGCACCACGGTCACTGCGACCATTTCCAGAGGGTGATTGCTTGCAGATGTTGCATCATGTTGTTGTTTTGCTCTCAGCAGTGGTTGTTCATGTAAGCAGCAGCACCAACGAACAAATGCACTCTACACTTTCACTAATATTATATATATATACACATATATATATATGTGTATATATATATCCATGTGCATCCACAGTTCTGTGCAGATACAACACGCATCACCTACTGCGTGATGCGTGTAGGTGATCTAAACACACATCTACTGGTGTTTAGATGTTTTCTATGGAGAGTTCTCCTTTACGGCTATTCCAAAAGACGTCGTTCATAAAACACCACAAAAATGCATCTAAATGTCACTGTGAGAGGCTGTTCCTCAGCCTACCATCACCCTGTTGGTCTGACTGACTGCAAAAAAACACAACTTGAACGTTGTGTTCTTCTGAGGAACAGAGTGAGAAGGAAAGCTCCAGGCTGCTCCTCACCTGCTTTCTGTGCCACTGTCTGCAGCCCCACCGCCAGCCCCAGCAGCGCAGCCGCAAAGCACATCTGGATGGCGAACAACTCCTTTCGCTTTCTCCGCCTGGCTTTGCCCCTTCGCCGGTTCAGCATCACTCCTCCTCCCACGGCCGTCTCGGGCATCCCTTCAACCACCATGCGGGCCACTTCCTTCGGCGAGCGCTCCGGTGTTCCGGTGGTGGTCCAAAAGGTGGGAGCGCGCGAGGCGGAGGCAGAGAGCTGGGGTTACGTGGGAAGAAGGTAAGTTCTCAATAGGCGAACATATGACTTGGTGTCGCTGGTTTGGTAAAGTTCACGAGGCTTACGGGAAAGAATGTGTGTCCGGTCTGGAATTTCAAAATAAAACGTCGAATTCAATGTCACGTTTTCTGCCGTTTTGTGATGAGAAATGGTCATCGCGAAGAATGTTTCTAAAACGGACCCTGGAAAGGTAGGAGATGGGTGTTGACTAGAATCTGAACACAGGTACTTAGAATGTAAAATTTAAATTGTTTTAAAAAAAATTAAGTATTCAACATTCAGAAATGTGCAAACAAGTGTAACATCGGAAGCATATCTGCCACCCCAGCAAAATAAAAGCTGTGACACATTGTGAAAACTATATGATACGGAGGCTTTCTGGTAACATAAGAAAAAATATCATGACTTAATAACTCATGCCCATGTGGCCACGAGTAATTAAGTTTTGATCACAAGTTTTTTCTTTTTCTCCCATGTTACCAGACGGGCTCTGTTACTGTCTGTCAATATATTTGTAATACCAGGAAGTGACCCTAAGTGCTGTGCAAGAAAAACAGCAAAAAGAATCAATAATAATAATGATAATAATGAAGTCAAAACAAAGAGATAAAATCATCCTATAAACACCAGAGATAGCAAAACATAAATGCTGAGTTAGACAGAAACACTGAATCCACTTTGAAGCTGACATTGATTGTAACAATGTGGTCAGTGAGTGTGGTAGTAAAAGTGAGTCTTTAGTAGAACCTCAGCTGCAGTATGTAGGTTTTAAAAATGTATTTTTACATATTTGTTTAAACTGTCACAATGCCGTGGCAGTATTGTAATGTATGAGGCAGATAATCTGTGGAAAAAATGAGCTCCTCTGCCTTCTCCCAGTGCTTCCAGTTCTAACTAGAAAAAAACACAATCAGAACCAAGAGGCAGGTCTTGGTGCTGTTAATCACACTCATGTGGCGCTACTCAACCCCTCCCCTTTGCTCTCTGCAGCTTAGTCCGGTTGAGAATGCTGAGGGCTAGTTAACATGATGGGGATAAACAGTTTTTCTGTAATGGTAAGTTGTTTCTCAGCCATCCACACATTGAGCAGCGAGTATACGTGTTTGACTGACGGTGATAAGACCCTCCCCCTTGCTCTGATTGGTTGCTTTTAGTTGGTTGCGGTGCATTTCTTCAGACTGCTTTAGTTCCTCGGGAGGAGGTGGAAGAGATCCATCTTTTAAGAGATCATCTGTCTCATACTTTCAGGACATAGAGATTTAACAAATGTGTAAATAAAATTTTAAAAAATGTATAAAAAGTTACATATTGCAGCTTTAAATTTCTCTAAACCTTGTGCAGATCCAGTGAGGGAAGGTGTTCAACAGACTGTGATCTGCAACTGCAAAACCACGACCACCTGAACTTCTGAGGATGGATCTGGGAACATCTAAAAGCATCTGATTATTTGACCTCTGTGTTCATTATTGTGAGAATGGTGATGCAATGGAAGTTTATCCTTTACCGTTTAATTTTAGTAACACAGTTTATGGTTGTGTTCAGTTTCATAGAATCTATTTGTCTTAGATTATTGACTGGATGACTATCCTTTGGTCTTGTAGCTCTTTTGAGTCTGAGCTGGTCTGGTTGAGTCTGGTTTTTAACACACTCCGGAACAATAAAATCTTTCTTTATTTCTAATGCATGACTGACAAATACAGTCCAGCTCCTGAAATCCACATCCAGATATTGAAATGACATCATTACAGTGTGGAAAGAAGCTGCAGATTTATAATACCAGGCAAAAGAGACAGTAGACTGTGTAGCATTAGTGAATAAGCTGCATGATCACATTTACAGTCTCTTGACCTATGCTCACACACACACCGCTCACACACACACTTTGGTGATGGCTTTGGTATAATCCTCACACACAGATACCGACAGCCATGATTTGACACAACAGCAACAGCATTATGATGGATTAGGAAACAGCAAGTGATGTTTCTCTTTCTTTCTTTCTTTCTTTCTTTTTGTTCATTTTCAAAATGGTTCATGTAAATATATGTAAATTTTCACTTAGATACAATCGCAGGACCACCTACATTTTCACCTGATGCTTTAGCAGGCCTGGCACATTCACAGCCGTTTTTACAACTATAAAGGACATTTTGTGCATAATTGTGCCTTTTTGTCAAACTCTCTTGTGTCATTGTTGTAGCAGAGATTTAAAGACTGATAAGAACACAACATTGAAAACAAATTACAACCCGCAAAATATTCTTTTTTTTTTAAAGAAACATTCACATACAGACGTCAAATCTTGTTTTCTTTTGGGAAACAATCACCCACTGCTTCTGATCACACTTACCTCCTCCTTGGATCACTGGTAAGGAAAAGTAAGGCCCCCGATCCAGTCGTCCATCCAGAACATCGCATTTACAACTTACCTTATTTTTCCAGAAGTGACAATCTGCCTTGTTTGCATGTTCTTGAAATAAACTTGTTAAGCTTTTTCTCAGCGTCTGTGACCATTGGTGCTTCTGAGTCTTTGATTAAATGTAACAAACACATCAGGAGCAGAAGATTTAATCTGAAATATTTAACCATGACAGAAGAGTTCAAGCAGAACTCTGTGAACGGTAACCATGTTGAATGTTTTCATTCAGCAGTGCCTCCATCACTACACCTTGGCCGTAGCGATGCTACACCTGCCTTTGATGTGTTTGTCGTTCAGGCATTGTCCTGTAAATGATTCCATGTTTATTCCTTTCTGCACTGACTATTGAAGTGGATCCTCCCCTTTGATCATCCGGGATTTGGTTGCATCAGTTAAAAGGATTTTTCTGTTATGCAAAGTTTGATCAGACGTGTTTGAAATTCAATGTACAAAACCCAGAAGACGGCGTCACACACCGGACAATGCTGACTCTGTCTTCACATGGTCTGTGTACTGGGGAAATTATCTGAATAAAGAAGTCAGTCTTTGTAGTACTGTACATCAGTACAATAGTGAAACAAATTATCTGTAGTTTGTTTTACAAAGATGTGCAACGGACAGAGCTGTTGGTACCGCTAAAGAGATCAATGATTCTTTAATTAGCACTGGTTCCTTAAAGTTTTTCATTAGCCCATCAGCCCATTTAAGGCAAACCAACCTTCTACTGGAGAACTTAGCATCACAGTATTCACCACATGTAGTGAGTTCCACTGAATCCATATTTATGTGACGATTTGGGCTTTTAAAGGCTGTGGTTTGAATCTTTTCATCAGCTGATAAACAGCCTGTTTCAGTTTAATGGTTGTTTACAATAAATTTCTTACTCAATATGTTTGGTCTCATACCCATTTCTTTTTTTTCTTTGCAATTTGAAACTCTTCTTAGAACCTTTATAGAATCCAACAGGGTAAAATATGAATTCTTCCTATTTGTCACCTGATGACGTGGTCACAGGAACATGCAGCTGATACACAGTAAAAATGCCAGTGTTGAATTAACACCCAAAAGTGTCTATATGTGTCCAAGTTAGCAGGTGTTAAAGTAACA